>JAZGTK010012664.1:0-14796 GCA_036877625.1 Ambastaia sidthimunki | reverse complement strand
ATCTCTGGTACTTTATAAAGAAATCCTGTTAAATCGTTTCTCTGTTCAATTCATCTGTCACATAAAAACAATTCTAAACATGTTTAACGTGGTTCAACAGAACGTGAGCAGCCTGACCTTTATTTTGCACAAGAAGTTTGAATTGTACAGTGAAGGTTTTAAGACAAGTGTTAAAAATGGTATAAAATGCAAATACCTTTAAAAGACCTTTAAAAAAACCTTAATGGTTCTAAAAACAGATTTTCACTTGTCACTCATTATGTTTCCTGTGTACAGCACATATAGTACAGTATGGAGTAACGGTGAGCTAGCGTTACACTTACATTACAGAATGTAAATCAGAAACAACTCATTGATTTATATTAGATAATCCAATGAAAAGCCGCTCTCGGTGGCGTCATCTAGCGTTTGCCAGTGGAAGTGCAGTGGTTCAGTGTGTCAGTACCGCGGTGTGACTCTGACGGTGTAGCGCTGTGGCTGAAGCACTACACCGTATCGGCCCTGCAGGTCTGGCAGAGAAGATCCAGGCGGCGCACTGAAATGAAACCTCTGCAGCAGACAGCTGACAAACAGAAAGAGCTCAATTCTAGCCAGGGATTCCCCCACACACACACGAGGACCAGCCCCAAACGGCAGGAAACTCACTGGAGTCACTTTCTTCCCAGAGGCATCCAGAAATCTCTCTGTGTGAGGTTAGAAATGAGACGGTCACGTGTTTAAAGTTCTCAGACAGCTACAATCAGACAAATACTGGTTCCTTAAAGTTTGACAGGGTATACAGTTCCATAAAGAACTAGCATCCACAGAACCTTTCTGTTTCACAAAAGGTCCTTTGTAGTGGAGAAAGGTTCTACAGACTATAAAAAGGTAAGAAAGAAATGGTTCTGTTAAGAACCCTTTGACCAAAAGGTTCTTTGGGGAACCAAAATGGCATTACTGTGAAGAACAGTTTTTTAAAGAATGTAGTCACTGGATTTAACACGTTTCATAGCATTGAATTTTTGAAAAAGGATTTAGTATTTGCAGATTTTTTTGGACACTTAGTAGTACGTAAACAGGCGCCACAAGTCAAACTGTATATTTCACTTTTCTCTCTGTTTTATATTTCTCATTTACTTGCTCCTAAACATTATGCAAAACAGCTTACAGCATCTGATGGCCTTATGTCAGGCTCTTCTGGAATAGGTGAGCTGTTCTTGCCAAAATTATTTCATGCCACTCAAGAAAAATTCTCACCAGGTCTGAATCTGTCTGGCTCCTCCCAGTGTTTGGGGTCATGGTGTATCGCCCACATGTTCACCAGAACTCTGGTTCCTTTAGGAACTGCGTGACCCCCCAAACTACAGAAAATACAGGAATGTACACAAAATGTAAAATTTCAGAACACAATGGCTTCTTCTGGCAGTATTTAGTGTGAGCTCTCTTGGCACTAAAGCACATCTTAAAGAACATTTTTGGAGACTCCTGAAGTAATTTGATTAGAAACAGAAATGAGGGTTTCATTTCATGAAGGTTTCAGACAGCTGCCTTCTGCTGCTGCTCAAGTGTAAGAGAGCGGACACTAAATACACTCGAGCCCATAAAGACTGAAGCTGTTTTTTCATTTTTTTTATGCTGCATACAAATGTCCTGTATTTTCTTTGTACTTTTCCTTTGTGTTCAAATAAAGAGACAGAAATAATTATATTTGGCCATTATGATTGCTGTGACTTGTTCACTCTGTAGGGTGCAGGGCATTGCTGTGTCAAATGTGTGAATGAGTGTATAAACAGCTCTCTGTTTGTAGATTCCCCTTCATAGGTGCATTTCAGATTTGCCTTTCAAATAAAACCCACTGTGGTGGCAGATGAAGTGGAGGCACCACTGCCATTAGACAAGCTTGTGACTACAAATATAATCAGCTGAACATCAACACAAACTGTCCAGACGTTCTCACACATTCCTGCTGGAGATCTCCAGGATGTGCATGCGGGTGAAAACAAACAATTCATAAAAAGATGCAAGTTAATAGTCTAATAATTACTTATTGCATCTCCATGGTTATGTGGTTTTCTCTGTGGTGCTGCCATGGTTACCTGGTGTCCTGCATAGCAACATGTGGAATGAGGATCGGGCTGACTGGACGGATCCGCATTACTTCACTAACAACACTCTCTAGGAACGGCAAACTGGACCTGTCACTCAAAGCAGGTGACCGGTCCCTCCCTAGAAACTCATCCAGTTCTGTATGAATATGATTCTGTACCTGTAGCACACATACACACACACACACAAAGTGTACAATATTACCTCTTCAGATGGATGAGGTGTGTGTATGTATGGGTGAGAGAGTGTGTGTTTTAACCTGAGGGTGGTGCAGTAAGAAGGCTACAATCCATAGCAAGGTTGTGGACGTGGTCTCCACACCAGCCCCAAAAGCTTCCGCCGCTGTCATAAGCACATGATCATCTGTGATGTCATCCTCCCCACCGGACCCTTTTATCTGACCAATCAGAAGAGCATCCAGCAGATCCCGCGGTTCACCAAGGGTAAGGGTCATCTGTCAAGGACAAAGGTCATAAAGAAGACGTGTGGGTCAGATTTGCAAATGTGTTTGAAAGAATGAAAATATCAATCAACAGAAGCTCAGAACAGAAAATAAAACAAACGTATGTGTTTTACTTTGTGCTCTAGTAGTTTCTTGTACAGAAGTTGGTCTCTTACAGACACACACTGTTTCAGTTTGGTCAGGTCCTTGTTGGGAAAAATCTGATGAAACAACATGTTTAAATTGCCATGGGTTAATTTAGCGAAAACTTAATTCAAAGCATCTTTATATTACATTCTTGTTCTGCTTTTGTAACTCACAAGATGACTTAACATGCCAAATTGGGAATTACACTGTCAGGTACAAGGACAACATCAAATAAAACACAGACTCTCAACCAGGGGAAGATGTCCACCAGTCCTCCTCTAGCGATGGTCTGGACGATGCCATCATTATAGTCCATGACCTTGAGGAGTTCAGGGTCATTGGGCTGGTATGAGGAGTTAAACACCAGCCTACACACAACGTTGGTGACAGCTCTCATGAGAAGAGGACTGAGATCTAAACACTGCCCCTTACAGGCCTGGAGCTCCTCACACAGACTCTCTGCAGCTTCTAGAACTGAACACACACACACACAAAACAAAGTCTTCCTGCTCTATGATGGATTTTTTTAAGGCAAATAAATAAATCATTCATTATGTGTGTGTACCAATGGTCTGCAGTTTACTGGATCCTTCCCCAAACAGTGTGAATGAAGACTGCACCAGTCGCCGATGGTTCTTCCACAGTGGGCTGTAATCTGCAAACGCGATGTCTTTCCCACCCTGAGTCAACAGATCTGTCGTAACCTGCAGAGAGCAAGATTCAAATTCTACAGTAAAATCTTTCCAGCAGAAGTCATTTTATAAAATGACTTGAGCTGCTAAATGATCTATAGTGACATTAAAATATTCTAGGGTGAAATTCACTAAAACATATCTGGTCATACTTCACCAAAAAACAAAAGAAAGAAGAAATAATTTTTTATAAGGTTGCAAACATTTTACTAATCCTACAGTAGGCTTATTATCTCATGCCAAACTTCTTTAATGTTAAAAATAACTGTCTGACATTAGAGACAGACATATTGTACAAAGAAACACAAAGTTAGTCACCATCACTCACCATCTTTGGTCGCCCGGCGAACTCTCGTCCGCGCTGCAGCAGGACCTCCCGCACCAGACTCACCTCGCTCACCACCAGTGTGTAGTGACGACCCAGATACAGGCCAAAGAGAGGCCCGTACCTGCCCGCCAGGTGGGTGAGGAGCAGGTGAGGGGGCAGAGCAGAGCGCAGCTGCAGTAAACTCCCCAGAATGGGCAGACGTGGCAGACAGGGCAATGACACACAGGACCTGCTCTGTCCCAGCATGCATTTCACCAGCACCAGCACAGCGGCACAGATACAGCACAGAGTCAATGAGGAGATGCTGATCATGATTACAGTCCTGAAACAACACAGTTTGACCAATAATAATGTAAAATACAGATACAGCTAAGGTGTCTGTTTTGTGTGTGTTTCTAAAAGCTGAAAGAAGTCACAGCTGTGCTCAGTGCTTATATATGCTCTGATTTCTGTGGGCAGGTCCTGTCAGAACCTTGGTTTGGGGTTGGAGGTCACAGGAACCCTGATGGTGTTTGACCAAAGACAGAGAAACCCTGGTAAACTTTTCATATGTGAGACTTAAACTGAGATAGTTGTATTGAGTTTGATTTAGTGCACATTGAACATCAACAGTATTCAGTAAATGTATAATGTGCCGATGAATGCTGAGAACTCTTTTCAAATTTCAGTTCAACTTAAGCACCTTTTGTTTTGCACTTTTTTCATAATTTGTTTGTTTTGCTTGCTTGCACAAAATGCATTTTAAAAGTAAATAAAGAAAACATTTTTAAAGCTGTTTAACTCTTTCTCTGTCTGGTTTAAACTGTCATGTTGCAAACTTCAAGGTTTGTGAACAGTTCAAGGTTTGGTGACAGTATAAACAGCAGAATGTTTACTGCAGGTTCATCCTTGAATGTGTGAGAGAACAGAGAGGAAAGACATTTATTATACGCCATCATTTATACAAACATACACACCACAGAATCAATATTATTTGCAATATTACAGATATGAAATATGTATATATGTATACACACACATATATATATATTCTTATATAAAACAAATAGGCGGGGAACAGGATTCTGGGATCTGGTCCACAGATATTAAAATCATTCCTGTGAATAAATAACCTTTATTGACCACACACAGCAATAACTGCAGCTGTCATCAGTCCTCACTGCCACTAAACCATCACAATATCAGACAAACATCACTAATACTCCTGTTCAGAGTTTCAGACACAGCCCTCACATGAAGGATTACACCTAACAACAAAAAGACAAATCTGACAGACTTCATTAAAAGAGGGACTTAGGTGATATCTAGAAACCACAATACCAACCCCGGCAACCACCCAAATTCCACCCACCCTATAAACTCTACAGCCATTCAGAACAGCTTAGCAGCTGTATAGCAACAGCCACAATGTGCTGGCATTTGTGTACAAACACCTATTATATTGACTTGAAAATGTCAAAATCTAGTTTTTAATATTTGTGTCTCTAACTGCGCCCAAGTTATATTGTAAATGTGTTGATTAGTTAAGGAAGATTTTTGGCAACTTAAACTAAGATTTTTCAAAAGCATTTGTGTCAATCTCACTTAGTCAGTCAAGGACACACACACACACACTAAAGTAACACATTTAAACTAAAGGATTTATACTTTTATTTATTTGGGTAATTTATTTATTTATACAATAATTGTTTTATGTTTAATAATTGTGTGATGACTGTTTAAAGCGTTGAGTTGAGTTTGTTTCACTCGTCACGTTCACAGTGTAACGCAGCTGCTGAAGTCACTGATATGAACTTTGCTGACGCGGATTGATATCAGATTGTCCGGAACTAAATTCACGTAACGTAAAAACTAGAGCGGCAGCGTCAAATCTGCTCACGTGACTCTCAGTCAGGACTCGCTGCAGTTCCAGTTTTCACCACAGATTAACATGTGAAAAATGTGGGGCGCTGTTGAGCTCAGGAGGGCAGGAGGCGGTTCATTACGATCATTACATTACAGAAGCAAATCAAACCAAGCGCTTAATTTCCATAGATTTTCATCTCGCTTTACGAATTGTAATAGTTGTTGAATAATGTTAGACATATTTACGAGTTAACAATTTAGGTTTGATTCATTTTATATTGAGTTCTATGACTACAAGTGGGTTAATATTTTGGTGAGGCACTGCTGCCACACCTGACCGGACAGACGAGCAGCGGCTGTGTAGTAATAATAACTGTAGCCAGTAAAGTTTTATATTGTCTGGCCCTCAGACAATGTCAACATCTTTCTTGTAATATATTTACTTATGTAGGATTCTATACACAAGAAAAACAAAATGATCGGTAAACGAGATTTTAATTTATGTATTACAAAATGGCAAAAAACACCTCGTGACAGTATAATCAACGATATTGTAAAGTGTTATTGATTTAACAAAATAGTCAGATGAAGTATGACATCAGTTTTCAGTCTTTGCGCACCTATCGGACACCAGCCTGTTACCGTCAGCATCGCGTGACCGGTGTCACGGTAGCGGGACGCGCGTGCGCGTATATTTGGTTCCGTTTATTCTCTAAGAGTTTGGAACACACGATCACACAAACACGCCCGTTAACGGTGGCGAATCCGGATCAATCCACGCGCAATGAGCGGCGGGGTGTACGGGGGAGGTAAGATGTGAACAACACCCATTACTATGACAACCGCATCCGCCAGCCTTTAAATATATACGAGTGTGGTGGTATTGTGAGCATCAGATGGCAACCAGGGTTCTTTTATATACAGTATACCACGGTACAGTCTGACTACCATCATAATATATCATGGCATTCTCAAGGTTCTACCACCATGCAGCCAGACACACACATACCAACACACTGTACACAAAAACAGCTGAATGCAGCTCACCTCTGGGATGGTGGCATCTTTCTTCACACAGATGAAGTTGGAGCTTTGGTCTTTGATGTTGGTTCTTTCTCCACCAGAGCAGGATATGCAGGGGAGGACTGTCCAAAGGTAAAGATCCTACACACACTCTGAATTCACATTGCAGCACAATTGTGTGACAAAGAATCATGAATCAACCCCCTAGTGAACAACCATCCATCTATCCCTCTATCATCCGCCCATCCATCCATCATTCACTCTAGCATCCCTGTATCATCCTTTAACATTATCTTACATCAGTAAATCAATTTTGACTCACAGACTCATTAAAATAAACACCCGTTTAGTTAAAAAAATATCAAATTGAATGTAAAAAAAATACTGGACATGGTCACTAACAAAACACAATGTAGGCATAGATAATTTATAGTAACTAAAACATTTGCAAAATGTTTTACAAAATGTAAATGTAATGAATGCTTGTATTCTGTGAACTGCAGTCAGCTCCATAATTGTACTGGTAATGATCATAATTGTACTGGTAATGATCATGACTGTACTGGTAATGATCATTGATTGTACTGGTAATGATCATGACTGTACTGGTAATGATCATGACTGTACTGGTAATGATCATTGATTGTACTGGTAATGATTATGACTGTACTGGTAATGATCATGACTGTACTGGTAATGATCAGGACTGTACTGGTAATGATCAGGACTGTACTGGTAATGATTATTACTGTAATGGTCACTCTGAATTTGACTTTTATGATTAGGATACTTTTTTCTCCTCAGGCAGATTTCCCCACTTCCATAGGAGTGCACATTGAGGAGGGGTCATCTGGTATTGGGGCAGAGCAAGTAAACAACAGCGAGCAAAGCTACTACATAGACACCACAGCGCTGCATGTGCCACGAGCGGGTGTAGAGCTCATCTCTCCACTAAAGAACGGCATGAGTATGACACACACACACATTTATCTATCTAAATGGGGACATTCCACAGACTTCTATTGTTTTTATACACAGCTAACTATAAATATAACCTAACCCTAACCCACACTCTAACAGAAAACTGTATGAATTTTTACAATAAAAAAACTTACTAATAAACTTTTACTAATACATTTATTTGATAATTATTAGATTTTTTTTTACAAATAAGGACGTCCCTGAAAGGAGGTTTTTCTCAGATTTGTTAGGTTTTGCTGACTTTACAGGTTTTGCTAGTACAAATATGTCCCTAATATTTGGTTAAGTAACCCCCCCAACACCACACACATGTTGGGTTTTCATGTTTTATGGGGACATTTCATAGACATAATGTTTTATATACTGTATAAACTATATAACTGTAAATGTCAAAATGTCAAAGGACCCCACAAGGTCAACATTTACTGGTGTTATTATACTTTGTGTTGTTATTATACCGGGACCATACACGCACAGGCACACACACACACACACTATAAAAGACAGATATGCACACACACAATGACCTTTGCAGTAGCTTCAAATCTCTCATCTTCTATGTTTGCATTCTGTTGTCAATATGTCTTCATTAGTTGAGGACTGGAATGCTTTTCAGGCCGTAATTGACCACATCTATAGCAAACACATCAAGTCTGAATCCGGTTTACACCCTGTTCTGATGTCTGAAGCACCAGTGAGTAATTTCTCATGCTTGTATCTACATTTTATAATTTCTCTCTGAATTTTTTTTTTGAATTAAGGTCACATATGAAACCTTTATCGTCTTTCTCTAATCGTCTCTATCGTCTCTTTATTGTCTTTCTCTACCATTCTCTAATTTCTGTGTATTTATCTCTTTTTACAGTGGAACTCACGGGCAAAAAGAGAAAAGTTAACAGAGCTGATATTTGAGCATTACAACATTCCTGCTTTCTTCCTGTGCAAGACTGCAGTGCTCACGGCGTATCCGATCACAAACTGCTTCCCAGAGACAACAATCACAAATCACAAAACAGATAAACGGACAGAAACCCTGCGTCCAAAATCACATTCTGGTACAGTACGTACTGAATTGGATAAAGTACCTACTTATCAACCTTTAAAACAGTACATTCTATATAGTATGTCTGGGGGCAATATAGATACATTCCGGACATACTATATCTGCCATGTTTTCATTGTCACATGACCCATATGACAACCGCTAAAATAATTCACTCAGGTGTTGTTAAACATACAATTTAACCAGGGAAATCATTTTTGGTCATCTTATATCACTTACATTGAAAAGAGCTGCTTCGTGCACTGTTTTCCACTATTTTGAAGGCTCCTCAGCTCCTATGTCCACATGGAATAGAATAGTGTTCATCTGATGCATATTTAAAAATCTCACCGGAAGCAGTAGTCCATCCGGGTATTTCTCACATACTGTTTTTTTCATACTGAGGTTTCGGACATACTGTTCCATACTGATATACATACCGATTTTTACCTATTATACAGTATGGAAGTAGGTGATTTAGGACACAGCTAATGTTTCAGTTTTCAGAGACTTTGCTTAAATATTAAAGGCAAAATGATGATGTAATTAGCAGTATATCACCTTAGCCTGACCGGTTGTAGCTTCGCTAATGGGCGTGCCACAGGCCTTGTTCTGGACAGTGGAGCAACACACACTACTGCCATCCCAGTGCATGATGGGTACGTCCTGCAGCAAGGTAAATGAGAGAGAGTGGAATACAGGTGAATGTCAGGTTTGTCTTGATAACTTTGTTCAGGTACAGTTGACTGTATCAGCTGTGTTCAGGTACAGTTGACTGTATCAGCTGTGTTCAGGTACAGTTGGCTGTATCAGCAGTGTTCAGGTACAGTTGACTTTATCAGCTGTGTTCAGGTACAGTTGGCTGTATCAGCTGTGTTCAGGTACAGTTGGCTGTATCAGCAGTGTTCAGGTACAGTTGACTTTATCAGCTGTGTTCAGGTACAGTTGACTGTATCAGCTGTGTTCAGGTACAATTGGCTGTAACAGCAGTGTTCAGGTGTGCTGTATGTGATGTGTGTTGTGTTGTCTTGTGTTGAGGGATTGTGAAGTCGCCTCTGGCGGGTGATTTCATCACCATGCAGTGTCGTGAGTTATTTCAGGAGATGAACATTGACACCATTCCTCCCTACATGATCGCTTCAAAGGTACCAAAGTTCTCATGTTGCTCTCCTGCTGTTTCTCTTTGCTGTTTTTCTGCTGTTCTCCTGTTGTTCCTCTTTATTGTTCTTCTGCTGTTTTTCTTTGCTATTTTTCTGCTGTTCCTCTTTGTGGTTTTTCCTCTGTTCTCCTACTGTTCCTCTCTGCTGTTTTTCTGCTGTTCTCCTTACTGCTGTTCTTTCTCTGTTCTCCTGCTGTTCCTCTTTGCTGTTTTTCTGATGTTCTCCTGCTGTTCCTCTCTGCTGTTCTCCTTTTACTGCTGTTCTTTCTCTGTTCTCCTGCTGTTTCTCTTTGCTGTTTCTCTGATGTTCTCCTGCTGTTCCTCTTTGCTGTTTTTCTGATGTTCTCCTGCTGTTCCTCTCTGCTGTTCTCCTGCTGTTCCTTACCGCTGCTCCTTACTGCTGTTCTTTCTCTGTTCACCTGTTGTTCCTCAGCTGTTGTTTTTTTGCTGTTCTCCTTTATTTTACTGCGCCGTTCAGTCTCTAAATTTGTCTGTGTCCGACAGGAACCTGTGAGAGAAGGTGCTCCTCCAGTCTGGATGAAGAAAGACAAACTCCCTCCGGTCACAAAGTCCTGGCACACCTACATGTGCAATGTGAGAGTCTGGAATGATACAAGCGTAACTCATAAACACAATATAAGAACTAGTGAAGGCCACATTCTGCCTAAAGTGTCCAAATTTTCCGTTTGAAAATGTTTTAACAGTCTTATCTATGGACATTTTTTTTGATAACCATTTATTTCAGCAGTTGTATGAACATCATATTTGTTATAATATATATTGTATTGGCCATGTGCCACCTACTCTATAGATCAGCATCCATATCACCAGCCTCTAATATGAATCTCATATGAGTGTGACCAAATACATTTATGAAGTGAAATCTGTCTTGCAGGAAGTGATTCAGGATTTTCAGGCATCTGTGCTGCAGGTGTCTGACTCACCCTATGATGAACAGTGAGTGGAACATTCCTTAGATGTAATAGTTCTGTATAAACTGTGTTCTATCCCCCTATATAAACTGTACCCCTAAACCTCCCCAGCACAGAAAACTTTCAGAAAAAAAATCATTCTGTATGAATTATAAGCTTGTTTCCTCATGGATCTAAAAATGTCCCCTCCTGGTCAAAAATTACTTGTATTACTACACTGGATTTGGTTCCCATAATGTGGTGAGTACCAGGACCACACACACACACACACACTCTGATGGTCTCTGTGTGTTTAGGGTGGCTGCTCAGATGCCCACACTGCACTATGAGATGCCGAGTGGCTACAGCACAGATTATGGAGCAGAACGCTTGCGGATACCAGAGGGCCTGTTTGATCCCTCCAATGTGAAGGTATGATGGCAGCCCTTAAACCCTTGATCTTCAGGCAGAAAATGTAGACAAGTCTTTAACACATGAAGTTTCCCTAAAAATAACTTGGTCTCAAAGCAAAAAGCACATCATTCTCAATATCTATGAAGCTCTTTACACTAGAAGAGGTCAAAGTGAATGTCTGTTGCTCAGACACTTTATCTACCTAAAATAAAATGATTTTATTAACAAACATAATGAGAATTGATTTATATCAGCTTGTAAGTCATGCAGAATGTTGATTTGTGGGTAGGTTATACAGAACACACTGTTACAGTCAGTTTGGTTCAACTCTCAGGTCAGTGTTGTTTTTTGAACACACTGCACATTCATTTCACTGGATAAAGAGTGTGTAGGGCCTGACATCACCTGTGCTGGTGTGTGTTTGTCAGGGTCTGTCTGGAAACACAATGCTGGGGGTTGGACACGTGGTCACTA
This sequence comes from Ambastaia sidthimunki, assembly GCA_036877625.1. Lineage (NCBI taxonomy): Eukaryota > Metazoa > Chordata > Actinopteri > Cypriniformes > Botiidae > Ambastaia > Ambastaia sidthimunki. The sequence goes on along the minus strand of JAZGTK010012664.1, from coordinate 3,253 downwards.
CCAGCATTGGCATGTGTGACATAGACATCAGACCGGTGAGAATCTCTGCCCACAGCCATGATGTGTTTAGAAGTCATGAATGATAAAAGAGGCTGATTAAACCAACATGTGTGTGTGTGTAGGGTCTGTATGGCAGTGTGATCGTGACGGGAGGAAACACACTTCTTCAGGGTTTCACAGAGAGACTGAACAGAGAACTGTCTCAAAAAGCCCCACCTGTGAGTTCTGATCTCAGATTCTTCTCAGCTGTATTTCTCTTCTGATCTCACTCTGATCTGCTGTGTTTGTAGAGTATGAGACTGAAGCTCATTGCCTGTAACAGCTCCATAGAGAGAAGATTCAGCTCCTGGATTGGAGGGTCTATTCTAGCTTCACTGGTGAGACCTGCACCAGAACACACACACACACACAGATATCAACTTTTATCTCTGCTCTATCTACAGGGCACGTTCCAGCAGATGTGGATCTCAAAGCAGGAATATGATGAAGGAGGAAAACAGAGCGTAGAGAGAAAATGTCCCTGATACTCACATGGATGTTACTGCTGAATTCTCCTGTTTCTATACAAACCAAGTGACTTTCCCAGATGTTAATGAGTATTTACAGTTTTCACTGTATCTGTATTAGCAGAGTAATGATTATTAATAAACTTCAGCTCATATGACGTAATAATGTCATGATTTATCAGGGAGTTTCATTCACATGTGACTCCAGTGAACAGACAGACAAATCTTGTCATTTCTGTTTCCTCTGTGATCCAAAATATGTCTCGTTGTGTAGTTCTACTAGGAACTATTTCTGGCACAAACTCTGGTTACCAGGTTAAACTGTACAAATTGTAGGAACGATTTTTTTTTAAATAAAAACGTCATCGCGGCCCACGCAGACGTAAGAGATAAGAAAGCAGACGCGTCACACTCAGCGTCGCCCTTGACCGCGCGGCCGGCGGTGACGCCACGATAGCGGCGCGAGAGCGCGCACTGGACATAAATGTGGCGTGAACGATGGAGGGCGCGCAAAGTGACCGTGCACACGCTTACGGTAAGAGCTCACTTATCTTTCACGTTTTAAGCTACTTTTAATTAAGTACACGTTTAAAGAGGGAAAACGTGAGTCGCATTATTTACTTCATATTTAGTTAGGGTTAGTAATAACAATATTAAAATCATTACAGGGATAATATAGAGTAATATTAATAATATAGAGGGAATACTAGAGTAAACGTCATTAGTGAATATTTCTCTGTGTTTTTGGAGGTTCACATTTTTGTATAGTCACACAAAATTTTAGATTAAATTAGATTTGCTAATCAAATATAAAACAATGATTAACACAGTTAAAATAATAGATGTCACTTCGCTTTGCTTGTTTTGTATCTTTAACAGGAGTTTTTGGCTCCAGAGATTGCTGTCTCCTGATTGGATGGGTCTTACATTGTGCTCTTGGCTGAGTGACGGCCATCATAAAAAGAAAACATCATCTTCATCCTTTTCTCCTTTTTCGGTAGCCCCACCCATCCGGCTCGCAGTGCTTTTAGACACGCCCCCCGTTGCCCCTGGAAACCCACGATCACAGTGGAGTCAGTCTTACATCTCACCCAATCTGAAGATGTACTCCTCAGGAGTGTGTGTGTCCCGGGACCGGGTGGAGCAGAGCAGTGATGGTGTTCGGGCTGCAGTGGGTGTTTCAACAGGGCTACATATATGGGAGGTGTTGTGGGAGGCGCAACATAGGGGAAGCCACGCCCTGTTGGGTGTGTCCACACACAAATGCCCCCTGCAGGCCTCTGGATACACTGCACTAATAGGCGGAAACTCGTGTTCCTGGGGGTGGGAGCTCTCGACCAATCAGCTTTGGCATGATGGGAAAGAAGTGGGGCAGTACCCTGAGGGTAGAGCCAGAGAAGTTTTACGGGTTCCAGATCGCATATTGTTGGTTGTCGATGTAGATGCGGGGATGATGGGATACGTAGTAGATAACTACTTTTTGGGCGTTGCCTTCACAGACCTCCCCAAGGGGGCGGAGCTTTTCCCTGCTGTTAGCTGTGTTTGGGGAGGAGCTCAAATCAGCTTACGCTATATGTGCGGCATGACACGTGAGTGTGGCATCACACATTCATTAGAAATGACATCGCATCATTCTCAGGCTCGAATCGATTGATTTCAACAAAATTAACAACACAATATTCTAATACATATCACACAAACACATGAGACAAAACAATGTATTCACAGCAGTCCCGATGGAACTACTTTTGTACTTGTACTTTTCAGTACTGAATGAAATTTTTCACAATTTCAACCACACTAAGGTTTGTGATTGTGTGTGTGACTGGCTGTACTCTGATGGACTGGATCTGATGTTTTTCAGGTGATCCACCTACTCTGCAGACTCAGAGCCGTCTCTCAGTGCTACAGCTCCTCAACACTCACTCTCTGTCATTGCCACCCGCTCTACAGCGCCTCCTACTGAACACAGATCACACCGTTTGACTCCATGTGATTGAGTCAAACATCATTTCATTTTTTACTCACTATTTAACATTATTACGAACATTATTATTTTATTTAGCTTATTTAAATATATAATGCTTGTGTTTTTCTAATGTATTTAAAATTGTTGCAACATAATAAAATATGAAACACAAAAAGGTTTTTAGATTAAGTGATTTTTGTTCCTTCCATAAGTATTACAGTGAGGGCTGTATCTTACTATACCATGTAAACACATGGTTTGTGAATATGCTAATCATTCAGTACTGTACCACAGTTTATCATCTGTCCTTCAGGAAGTATTTTCTTGCACGTGTACGATAACACACACACACACACACACACACACTCACCTGTACTCATCTCTACTGTGCCGTAGGATCAGGTCAGGAAAAGTTGGTTACAGATGAGCTAAAAGTGTGTCAGGAATCTGCATTCACTTCAGGACTGAACCTGTGATTACTGACCCGGAAAAGTAAAATAATCACAGAACACATCACAGACCCTTAAAAAACTTGTTTAACTAAGGTTTGTTGTCATTTTTGTCATTATTAAATTGGGTTACAGTAAAATACTACAATTCAATGTTGTTTTTACTCAGTGTAATTAAACAGGAAGTAGTAAAAATATTTCATTTAATAATATACTTCAGATTCAGATGACAGATCTCATCATGCGGAGTGTGATCTCTCTCTCACCTCCAATCATATGACAGATCTCATCATGCGGAGTGTGATCTCTCTCTCACCTCCAATCATATG
>JAZGTK010012663.1:0-14796 GCA_036877625.1 Ambastaia sidthimunki | reverse complement strand
CCAAATGCAAAAATATTGAAATAAATGTACATAAGACAAAGGTAGTAAAAATCACTGGCTTAGGTCTTTGTTTATCTTTTCAACTGACTTACTGTTTATTATTATTAACTGACTTACAGTGGGACAACAGTGTCATCTAAATGGTTAAAAAAAACGGTAACTGTAAGATCAGATAAGGCCTATGCAAGATGATTATTTGCACAGTTTGGTCTTATGCAAATTCGTCAGTCTGTGAAGCAGACCGTTTTTGTGTTACATTAAGGATTTGCAGATGATCCATAGTGAATTCAAATGAGTTGTTTAAGCCTAAACAACTATTTGAAAATTAATCCTTGATATGATGGAAACGGGTGTTAGTAGGCATAGTGATTATGGCCCAGCTTAGGAGCAAGACCTTATAGATAATGTCTCACATTTATCTTAATTCTACATGAACCAGAAGTTGCAACTGACTTCAGTGTTTTGAAGTCAGTTGTTTAGGTGTTTTAAAGCTCACGTCACACTACTGTTAGAGGGGAGTGGTTAATAGTTCTGGCTCCGCCCAAGTCGTCAGTCTGACGTCATCAGACAAGGTTTGCCATTCAGAAGGTTTGCCTTTATGAACTGCAATAGTTCATAAAGGAATTGTATTTTGATATGATTTCATGGTGGCCCTAAATAGTGTCTGAGGTATTGTGCTGTTGTATACCAGGATAAAGGTTTTAAACACGGAGTTGCACAGAATGACAGTCACTATTTCTCATAGACACAAACTGAGAAATCTGTTGGTGTGTTTACCCTGCAGGACTTGCAGTATGCGGCTGGTTCACTCACACGCTGGCTGAACGCTAAAGAAGTGAATGTGGGCCTTCTGCGGCTCCTTCCAAAGCTCCCGCCATGGGGAATACAGCCACCAAGTTCCGCAAAGCACTTATCAGTGGAGATGAAGCACTGGCTTGGCAGCTCTATGAAAGTAACCCTCAATTTAAAGAGGCCCTGGACCCCAACTCATCTTACGGGGAGACCTATCAACACAACACACCACTGCTGTATGCGTCACGCCACGCCATGACACGCCTCATCAGGTGAGACCCTGCGAATGAACAGTCATTATAATGAAAGTATTATAGTTCCTGTAGCTTAGCTGGTAGGGCATTGCTTTAGCAGTGCTAAAGGTTGCGGGTTATTGGAACACGCATACTGATTAAATGTATAGCTTGATTGCACTTATCCGTGTTGGATACATGCCTCTGCCAAATGCAATAATATAAATGTACGCATTAGCTTCCTTGTGCCAAATGTAATTATTATTCATCCCAATTTTGGCCAACGCAAGTATAGCAACATTTGACAGGATATCCAGTATGTCTGCTTTCACAACACTGTAGAATTTGCTGAGGGTCGTTACTTTAAGAAAATCCAAAGCAAATACGGATGGTATGACTGTCTTATGTGGAGCCCACCATGTGTCTGTTGAATTCAATTGCACATCCACAGTATTTCAGTCAAGACCACTTAAATCCACGGAGCCAAGCTTAACTTGTTGCAGTGGATGCACCCTTCTGAGAAAATGGTTGATAATTACCAGTAAAGCCAGCAGGCTAGTAAGAACTCGCTGTTCCTCCTTTATCACATTTTATTTTCTTCTGTAACATCACATTGGCTGAGCTGTTTAAAAGGGTGGGCTCCTCAGAGAAGACCACTAATCATCTCACTAGTCACAGAGGTCTGCCTCTCACATTTGTTGATCCATCAAGTTAATTATTCAGGTTTAACTGCAAAATCAGTCTGCTTGACAGTCTGGCAGCTTATTATGATTAAAAAAACGAAGAGACCACCTGAATATAAAATAAATAATACCACAATAATAAACCAGTGCAAAAAATGTAATTTTAATAAGGATGTGAATATGGGAATATCTGTATAAAGAGCAAGGATCATGGGTTTGATTTCCAAGAAACATACAAACTTATATGCTATGAGTGGACTCAGATCCCTAAAGTAGAAGTGCCTACCAATACATAAATGTAAATGTAATTTACCCACCAGATAATAACCTGCCAGATCAATAAAGTACACTGGTTTACTCAGGTTTGTGTGGGCAGTCCCACTGTGGGTGGTCTGTTGGGTAAAACTGGGAATATTGCTTCTAAATCATGAATTTCCTGTTTTCTCCAATTGTCAGTTTTCTTCTTGCGTACGTATATTGAATTCTGTCTTACTCCTTTGTGTCCTTCATTTGTTTGACATTGATTAATGTCTTTGTTCCAAATAAACACCCTAAACAGAACCACCCTAGGTGGCTAATTTATTGTGGTTATGTATTTACAAATCTAACCAGACTTTGGTGTCTGGTACTTAGAACTGATTCACTTTTTGGCTCCTTCTGATCCTTCTGAAAAAACTGAAGGAACACAGGCTGTCAGTCTAGACTACACTCAGGAATTCTGAGGCTAAATATGTGTATCTCAGGCAGTTAGCCAAACATATTATACTCTTTATGTGACTCTGTATTTATTGCAACCAAGCCTTCATGTGCCAGAATACAGACAAACAAAGCCCAAGATGTCTGTCACCAGCTTGTCTAGACATTTTTTTCAGGGAATTAAATTATCTTTAAAAGCTTGGCTTTGCCTTTTGTAAAGTAGTTGATGTCAATTTTTTACCAAAGTGTCATTGTTACTGGATTTAACAAACGCACACTTGTCATGTGTCCGTATCAGTTTCTTGGTTGTTGAACCTGTCTTTCTGGACTTCCCAGTGCAGATGCACATGAATGGAACAGATGGGGGAATGCTAGGAGTTATAGCCGTTGATTTCAGTTGCATTAACTAATAAACTCCCAGTGCCAGACTCACATCTCAGACTTCCCGGAACAAAGTGTCAGTTAATTTCACTGAAAGGCTGAATGCAATCCCTAATTCCACTCTTGAATCTTACAAGAGTGTAAATATCCCCACGTTTTTTCAAGGGTGCAATTTGAGTCTGTAATCAGTTTCTTTGATGCTCCTGTTATGAATGACCTGAAAATGATAAAAGCATGCACTATTATCTCCAGCTATCTGTCACGGAGGCACTGTGGGCTTCCGGCTGCAGTGAGCAGTTTTCATTGTTAATATGGTTATGATGTCTTCCTAATGCACTTTCATACATTATGAAATATCGAAGTGGTAGCTGCAGACATCAGCTTTCAAATATCCTTGTTTGGTTCTGCATTTGCTTAGAACAATAACTCTGGGAGGTTGTTCTTTTGCTGGAGCTCAGTTGGCACAAACTAATAGTCATCTTTTAACACCTTCCAGTTTTAATAGGTTTATAAAATCAATAGTTTTAGTCCTATAGATACTGATTGATCTGTACTGTGTTCCAGCTGTGCCATTATTCACAATATAGTAACCGCTGTGATGCAACACACCCGTTCACCAATCACTGTGCAGCATAGTGGATCATTATTTTTACTGCATTGCAATGTTCATATTAAAAGAGGTTTAAATGACAATTTGCCTCCAGAGAAATGTTATGTATTAACTGTTTTATAAAAACTGTGTACATATAAAGGTATTTATGTCTAACAACGCCTTATTTTGCATCATGACAATTTTCACAATATTGCAAGGCCTTATTGTTTGGAGTTGGCTTGACCTCTTTCTTCATAATAGTATTTGATCTTATAAAAATTCTTATTTAATGATGATTGTTATTTAAACTATTTTTCTTAGCTTTCTCTTATTCCAGTTCTGTTTTTCTTTCTCCAGGTCTTTCCTTTTCTCCAAAGATGGCAACCCCAACAAGTGCAACATTCACAATGAGATGGCACTGCACCTGCTGTGCATGGGCCCGCAGATCCTGCTGGGCGAGGGGGCGCTGCAGCCGCGCATCATCCGCCCCCAGGAGGATGAACAGAGGCGGGCCGAGTGCCTCCAGATGATCCTGCTGTGGACCGGAGCCAAGCTGGACCACGGCGAGTATGAGAGCGTCAACATCAACGCCATGGATAACAAAAAGAGCACCTGCCTGCACTACGCTGCGGCTGCTGGCATGAAGATCTGTGTTGAGGTTGGCAATAAGACAGACTTGATTAAAGTGATTTTATTTATGTTTTGCATGAGTGCTTAATTTACTTTTTACACTTTTGTCTGGCGACCTTTGATGGTGGGATTTACAGTGCATTTAAAGCCGGCAATTTCAGAGAGGTTGGAAATAGCAACCTAGCTTTGAAAGCATGAGATCCCACCTTCCCTTCGGAGTGCTTTCTAAAGCCACGCCTCCTCCCACAGACATGAATGCATACTTAGTTTGACAGACAAATAGGACATCCCGTCATTGCACTTGGACCGAATGCAATGATTGGATGAACAATTTATGACCCGGCGCCTATATGCCTTATATATTGATATAAAAATATTTATACTACTTTACTTTGTGATTGCAATCAGGATGCAAAAACCTTTCAATCAACCTAACAAACAAAATGTTCTCTGCCTTTAAGGTGTAGTTGTGTTTTTGTTGCAGTTGTTGTTGAAGAGTGATGCAGATTTATTTGTGGAGAATGAAGACCGGGAAACACCATGTGACTCGGCGGAAAGACGACATCACAAGGAGCTGGCGCTACGTCTGGAGTCTCAGATGGTTTTCTCTCAGGACGCTGGAGCTCAGGAGATAGAAGCAGAGTATGCGGCCCTTGACCATCGAGAGGTACTTTAAATGCTAATTAAGTGGCTAATAATAAAAATATTGTGTTGAAAATTAACACATAAAAACATACGACCTGGGCGTACGTGAATTTGAATATAAATAAGATGTACAAACAGACACTGTGCGTCATCTTACCTCAGTAATACCTGATGCCATAATCTTAGCCAGAGCTAAGAAGGGAAGATGACAAAATGCTCATCAATATTTCATTTCTGTGTTTTAATTCATCAGTTGAGTTGCTGTGGAGGATAAAGCAGGATATTGCACAGTCAGCCGGTCAATATCGGAAAATAAACCCATTCATTGTAGTTTTATTTGCGATTACGAGCAGCTAACTGCACACTATTACATTTTATATTATATACTCCATTCTGTCCAACAGTTCTAGACAAAAGTTAACACCCTCACAAACTGAGAGATCAACATTTGTTACTTTCTCGTTACTCCAGCATTTATTTACACCATTCATTCAGCATCAGCATTTATTATGTGTGTGCGTGTACACAGCTGGTTCATTAGTCATAACTGCTCTGAGAAGTAAAGCATGGTAAATCACAGCTCAGTAATGTAGTGTCACAGGAGAGGCACCGGTGGAAGCCAACTGCCATTTATAGCTCTGGTGACAGACTCATGATTGCTTCATTTTGATGTTCCAGACACACGCTAAGCAATATAGAAGTTTAAAAGCAAAAGCTTTATTAACTTTCAATCACACTCTCTCCTTTATCTTTGTCTCCCTCTCTCCATGTCTTTCTTCCTCTCCTCCTCTCTCTCTTTCCCCCTCTGTCTTCTTTTTCTCTCCTTTCTTTCTCTGTTTCTATTCCTCTGTCTCTTTCTCTCTTTTCCCCTCTCTCGCTCTCTCTCTCTCTCTCTCTCTTTCTCTCTCTCTTTCTCTCTCTCTCTCTCTCTCTCTCTCTCTGTCTCTCTCTCTTTCTCTCTCTCTCTCTCTCTGTCTCTCTCTCTTTCTCCAGCCTTATGAGGGATTGAAACTGCAGGACTTGCGGCGGTTGAAAGACATGTTGATTGTGGAGACAGCAGATATGTTGCAGGCTCCTCTCTTCACGGCTGAGGCGCTGCTACGAGCTCACGGTACAAATTTACTGTCGCTCCCAGAGAGCAGCTAGCTTTGATGTCAGACTATTTCTTGTTAGACTGTTAATTTTATATTGAACACATTTTTGGCATCACCACCATGTAAATTCCATAATGGTTGTGTAAAATTTTCCAGGTTTCATAAGCACACTTTTAAGAAAGATCATCTCTCAAAAAATACCAAATAGTACCTTATTAACTTGTTGTTATAGACATGTACTATTGTAATTCCATAGTATTCCCATGTTTTTAAACATGTACCTAGCAGTACCTCTAAACTGTCTTCGAGTACAATGTAAATGCCATGGTTTATATCCAGGACCATGGTATTAATGTCCTATACCACTGTACAATGGTGCCAGTACAGTACTTAATACAGTAAGGCATTAACTGCTAAAACGGTTCACTTATATATTTTAAAGCACTGACATTTATATTTTAAAGCACTGTTGTTGTGTGCCAGCGAATCCATTTAATCAATGAAAAAATATAATAGATTTGGCCAACAACCAAGATCATTCTCTCATCAGACCAGCACATATCTTTAGGGAGGATTTGGCTCTTGTTGTCTTCCTCACAAGCTAGAACATTCCACACTCGTCTTTACTGAAGTATTTGGCACTACCTCATTGTCTGATAGATCAGGACTGGTGGTTAGATATATAAGATATATAAGTGGAGAGAGAGCTTTCACATGTCATGATGGGTCAGGACACGGTGTGTGACTGATAGATCTTGTAAAGTTGTTGTAGATCAAGATCACGTGAAGAAAATTGAGGTTTAGAAAATTGAGGTTTGAATGTTTAATTCTGACCTTATCCTCAGGAATTTATAAGAGAACGTGAGAACGAAACTAGTTTTGCTGACGGTCACGTTAGATCTTCTGTTCTGCTGACAGACTGGGACAGGGAGAAACTTCTGGAAGATTGGATGTCTAATGCAGAGGACTGTTGCCAGCGCTCAGGTGTTCAGATGCCGACTCCGCCTCCAACTGGCTATAATGCCTGGGACACACTGCCTTCCCCCAAAACTCCCAGAACAACTCGCTCATCTGTCACATCTCCTGATGAGATCAGCCTTTCTCCTGCTGACGGCCTCGCCCTGGTGAGATCCTCTCTCTTGCATCATTGATGTATGATGTAATACACTCTAAACAACACAGATTACCCAAAAATGCAAATGATTTTCATTCAATCACTGTGTTTTCAATTTTTGGTGAGCCTTTGATAATCTAAAACATCAACAGTTATACTAAACATCTACACTATACTACCTGGTATTGATGGATAGAACTGTGACCTTTTTTTTACACTTTGTTGAATACATTCATCATCTTTCTCTGTTCAGATATCAAAATGAATATGAACACAGTCTGACACAAAATGTTTCTCATGTCTATATAGTGTGGGATTTGCATGTGCACCATATCTGTGTTTGAGGACCCTGTGGACATGTCATGTGGACACGAGTTCTGCAGGGCATGCTGGGAAGGGTAAGCATAACAGTATATATGTGACGTGTTTTACTGCAACAAGCTCAGATCATATGGCTTGACGTTTGACAAGTTCACATGCATCAAAATTAATGTATTGCTAAAGTGAATATAGAATGCTACAGCGAGGTTTTGCAAAGTAAAAATAACATTTATTTTCATAGAGAAATTCATTTGTAACATTTTAACACAGACCATAGGCAATGATGTATGCTACAGTTGAACCACAGGTCAATATGTTTAACTGGAATTTGCCAAGTAAATACTAAACAATGGTGTAAGAACAGACTTCCTGACTGCATTTCCCATAATCCAATCAATTTGATTTCGTTTAGAGCTGATTTGTTCGATTTATGCTTTATTGATGAGATATTTTTAATTGATTAATTATTTAATAATTAATTGCATAGATACTAGAACCAAAGCCACTGAAAAATGGATGATCACATTCTATTACAGATTATTATGATACATACAGTATATTTATGATCTTTGAACGTTGTTTTTCCTGAAAATCAGGTTTTTGAATCTGAAGATCCAAGAAGGGGAAGCACATAACATCTTCTGCCCTGCTTATGACTGCTTCCAGCTGGTTCCTGTGGAGGTCATTGAAAGCGTGGTCTCCAAAGAGATGGATAAACGCTACCTGCAGTTTGACATTAAGGTACAATTGGAGCTCACGAAGCACCAGAGGCCATTTCAGAGCTGTTATTTCTTCTCTCTCATGATAGACGGTCTGGCAGTGGCTTTGAATCACAACGCTGACAGCTTCCTGCCGCTGGCTGGGTTTACGTCAGTGTTTGAACAAAAACGCCTGTAATCCCAACTGAAAGATTTTGTAATCGCATGTTCGGAAATCAAATGCTTGATTGTTGGGTAAATATCATGGTTCGAATGAAGTCATCCAAAACTAATGGGAAGTTTCGACACATTTCTGTGTTTCCGTCTCCAGGCTTTTGTGGATAACAATCCTGCCATTCGCTGGTGCCCCGTGGCTAGTTGTGAAAGAGCCGTACGACTGACTCGGCCGGGCCCTGGAGCCTCTGACTCTCTGAGCTTCCCCCTGCTCAAAGCCCCTGCAGTGGACTGTGGGAAAGGCCATCTCTTCTGCTGGTATGTTAACCAGATATGCACCATTTATTAAACACTTAATAGTCACTGTACGACAATTAAGTTGGTGATTTGATGTGGTTGTAGTGGTTGCTTTAGGTGATGTACAGTACAGCATAATAATACCACTCTAGAATAGGTGGATCTTAAATTATTACATTTATTCATTTGGCAGACGCTTTTATCCAAAGCGACTTAGTGAATTCAAGGTATACATTGTTATCAGTACTTGTATTCTTTGGGATCGAACCCACAACCTTTGCGCTGCTAACGCAATGCTCTACCAGTTGAGCTACAGGAACACCTTATAATTATAAACATGTCCGGGTCACATTTTACCCCATAAAGCTGTAATCCGTGACTTTTGCCTCTGTACCGCCATCTCTGTTTGAAACATAAAATTGGAGGTTATTTTACATCAGTGTTGTCCAAACAACACTGATTTCACTTGCCAAATAACTGATTATTGTTCATTTTTAGCCTAAAAACAGCTATGGAAATGAGTTTTATTTTTATATGCTGAATTGTCATAAAAATAATGCCCCTAAAATTGGGTTTATTTTCAAGGATAATATAACTTCTTATTTCATCCTGAAGTGTAAATAAGAATGAGAAATATGACCCAGACAACGGGTTTCGTGAGCTTTGTCTCACTAGACTAGATCGTTTATCTTGCAAAGCACGATACCAATCCAGTCACGTCCATTTCTCTCATTTCCTCTCAGGGAGTGTCTTGGCGATGCTCATGAACCCTGTGACTGTGACACATGGAAGATGTGGCTGCAGAAGGTGTCTGAAATGAAGCCAGAAGAACGTAAGACTTCATAATTCATTTAACATTTAGGAAATTGAATAAATCTTCAGGCGACATTGTTTTTTTTCTGATCCTGCGTTAAATCAAACTACTTCACCACACGTGGTGGCTTGACCTTTGTTAATGGGTGTTCTCGGCGGGTAACCTGCAGCTAGCATTTAGTGTGTCGCTTTAATATGGAGCTGCTCTCTGTGTCTCTGGACAGTGGCTGGTGTGAGCGAAGCCTACGAAGATGCTGCCAACTGCTTGTGGCTTCTCACCAACTCCAAACCTTGTGCCAATTGCAAGTCTCCCATCCAGAAAAACGAAGGCTGTAATCACATGCAGTGTGCAAAGGTCAGTAAAGAATAAAGGTTGTGTGCAAAAACTGTTTCTGTCTGTGATCAACATGTTGGACTGCTAACTGCAAACTTAATTATTAGCTGGCAGGTTAGTGACCAAGTCATCCTGAGGTCTGTGAATCTCATGCTATCAAAGGAGAAATTTGTAATCACATGTGCGTAGCAGTGTCACGAATTAACTTTTATTAAGGCAACTGGGAACATTGCCCTGGGCGCTGTGATGAGGGGGGTCCACTAAAGTCACTACTTATTTGATCTAGTAAAGGGGGGGCTACCCAAACACGTGCATTTTAGCATTAACATATTATAGATCAAGTATAGCATTTTTTAACTCTAAGGAAGCTCGACACAGAAAATTAGATTGAAAAAGGATTTACAGAATTCTATTAAAGCTGCAATCCGTAACTTTTTTGGGGGGGTTAAAAATGTACAATCAGTTATTAAGCAAGCTGTCGGGTTTGATTTCCCAGGAAATGTCAGTCTGGCTCATTTGACTTTAATGAGAAGTATGTAAAGTAACCTGCAGTTTTATGTTTCAAACAGAGATGGTGACCGTTAGGCGAAAGTTACGCATTGCAGCTTTAGGGATAAAAGTCATATGATAGCATGTCCAGATTGCATCAAAAGGACTGTTTACACACTTGACCAATCCCATGTGATGCACAAGATCCTCATTTTTAAAGTCTCTTGCAAATATCACATGAGTGTGTGTAAGCCTGACACAAGATGTGTGTGTGATGCCAACAGGCTGTTTGACGTCAGAAGCAGGTGTTTGAACAAAGGCAACGTAGAAGCCTTAGCCTCACTGTTATTTCCTTAATGAAGGCTTAACTGTGGCTCTGAGTGACAGGAGCGGGCCGGGGGGAAGGGAAGCTATTCACATCAACGGCACGTGGGGGGAAAACAAAGAAGAAATGCTCACACGGGCCCGGATGCCTGTTTATATTGTAAACCAAAAACAAGCAGAATGTTATTGGATAAAGGGTTATTTTATGCAAAATATTAAATCGAGTGTCAGTTACTCACCCATAATGTCGTTACAAACCAGTATGACTGACTGACTTTTTTTGGAACACAAGGAGAAATTTTGAAGAATGTTGATGCTTCTCTTTTTTTTTTCTTCCATGTCAGTGAATCCTGGATGAAGCTGTGAGTCACTGATGTCTAATATCTTCTTTTGTTTATCATAGAAGAAATATTTTGGATTTTGAGTGAGCCATCTCTTTATTTGACTAGCTATAAACTATAATAGTTTTTTAACCTTTTGAGTTTAAACTCATAAATGTCAGCTCATTAAACTTTCTCTTGAGTTCTGAATTATTTTGGATTCTTGATTCATATATTGTTTCTATTAGGTCAGTTTTTGGTTTCTGACAATTTACAATGTCAACTTTTTCTATCCAATCAGAATTCAGTGTTTTCACAATAGCGCATTTTAGCCACAGCATTTTTTTAGCCTGTTTAACATTTACAGTGAAGACACTGTTAAATTAATATTACAAGTGTGCTTTACAGAAAAGAGGCTTGTGCTAGGTTCTGATACATGGTCAACTTGTTTGTTGCTTAGTAACATGCAGTCTACTGATGAAACCACTCGGAACAATGTGTTGCTGTTTTGTGTCGTTGATACAGAACGACGGAAGAAAGTTGGAACAGTTCTAAAGAGTCAGAACAGCAGCTGCTGACCAAAAACAGCTATATTTAATGGGGTTGGTTAAACGTGTGGTCATGATTCCCCCTATGGGGCTGTTTAAATCAGGACTTGCTCTATGAATCATCTTCATAGCTGCTTAATGCTCATGTATTTGAGGTTTGAGGTACAGTTTTCATGTAGTTTATTTGCTCCAGAACACAAGCTTGTTTTGTGCTACAGTTTGGTGTATCTGACATTTTTCCTTTCTTTTATGCATTTGGCAGGTTTTATCCAAATGGACTTATTTTTTTTTGTATGTGTGTTCCCTGGGAACCGAACCTATTACCTTTGTGCTTCTAATGCAATACTCTACAGGAGTGATACAATATCAGAACTGACATTAATAAGAATTAATCAGGCATTCAGTTTATCCAATCAGGTTTTGATCAAGTTTACAGTGGCAGTTGTTCTTGTCTCCTAATGCTAAACCTTGTTTCTGAAAGCAGTGCAAAACCAGTTGTTTTTCCTCATCTGCACCTGCATTTACATGACCAGTTTACATCCTGGAAATTAGTCAGTTATGTAAATTAAGGATTACGTCTGTTTTAGGTTGCCTAAAACAGCTTTGTTCCATTATTCTGCTTGATCAGCCCCATCTCTGATGAATTATCCAGTTTGACAAGTTCTCTCTGTCTCTCTCTCTCTCTCTCTCTCTCTCTCTCTGCAGTGCAAGTATGACTTCTGCTGGATTTGTCTGGAGGAATGGAAGAAACACAGCTCCTCTACTGGGGGATACTATCGCTGCACGCGGTACGAGGTCATCCAGCAGGTGGAAGAACAGTCCAAGGAAATGACTGTGGAGGTATTCACACCCTCATACACAAAACCACATTTGTTTAAATGCAGTTGTCAAATAAAGGCTTCAGGAAAGGGTGTGCACGCATTGTCAGCTATGCAAAGAATGAATTTACTTTGGTCTTTTGTGATTTGTTTGTGGATCGCTCTGAATGCTTCTGGTAAATAAAGACCAGGAAAAGATCGAAAGCACATGACTTTAATGCAGTTGTCACACAGCCGAGCGTTTGAGAAGGAACTGTCAAATCACTTTCCTGTTCCTAAATTTGTAACACACAAAGCTGGTTCTGTATTTTGAGTATTTGTGACTATGCAACTGTCAGAGCTAATCTTTCCTGTCCTATGTGCCCGTTTAATGATTAAAAGTTTTGTGTCCCGTAGGCAGAAAAAAAGCACAAGAGTTTTCAGGAACTGGATCGTTTTATGCATTACTACACACGATACAAGAACCACGAACACAGTTATCAGGTAAAAGTCCTTGTAATGTACGCTTAGGGAACGTTCCAGTTAAGTGATTGCAACATTTGTTTGTTGATAAATCACTCATCAAAAGTTATTTCTTTTAAATCAGTTAGAAGAACGGCTTCTTAAAACAGCCAAGGAAAAGATGGAACAACTAAGCAAAGCTTTCAGTGGAAGTGAGTGCAAATATGATGAAACAGATCATGTTGGAAATATTGCATACTACATTGTTTACATACATACTATATTATTAGTCATGTAACGCAAGCTGGAGATAAAAGCATTGAATTATGAATTTTGAGTACTACACATCTACATGTACATTTATAATATGATATATCTCATCATATATAAAAGTAATATAAACACAAGTATAATGGTTAAATATTCCAGATTTCCCAAAATTCCAAAATCCGATTGTTTTTATTTCTCCAAGGGGAAGGAAACCCACCTGACACCACGTTTATTGAGGACGGTGTTCATGAACTTCTTAAAACCAGACGCATCCTTAAGTGCTCTTATCCATACAGTTTTTTCCTGGAGCCCAAAAGCACAAAAAAAGAAATCTTTGAACTTATGCAGGTAAGAACAAAAGTCTGTTTTCTACGTGTCTCTTGGAAACACAACTGTACACATGCAGCTCTGTGTCTGTCTCTCAGAAGCTTTCCTTACACAACATGTTTTTGTGTTTCTTCTCTGGAACACACAGACTGATTTGGAGATGGTCACTGAAGATCTGGCTCAGAAAGTGAACAGGCCTTACCTCCGCACCCCTCGCCACAAGATCATCAGCGCCACGTATCTGGTGCAGCAGAAGAGACGTGAGTTCTTGGCCTCTGTGGCTCGAGGTGTCGCTCCAAGCGATTCTCCTGAAGCTCCACGCCGCAGGTACGTGAAGTGAACTTCTGCTAGGAACATCTAAATAAATATGAGTTTAATTGCAGATGCCACCTAGATGTTAAATAAATCAGCGTACACGAACCAAATATAACATTGGGAACATTTTTTCCTCGTTTTGCAGTTTTGCTGGTGGAACTTGGGACTGGGAATATCTGGGATTTGCCTCTCCTGAGGTATCAGTGGTTCTGTTTATATTTTCTGTTTGTTAACCAGCCTTCGCTATTACTGTTGCTTCTGCGATATTAGCATAGTGATTAAAAGTTGTAGCCCACTACTAGACTGTTAACACCCTCTGACTCTCTGTGATGTCCATGTTTGAATGTAGGAGAGATGTGTGTGTTGTTATAAAGCACTTGCAGTCATTGAATCTCATTCTGTGTCCAAAGATGGTGAGGAATCACCCAGTACGGGGATCAAATGCACAGCAGGAGAGAAATTACAGTGCAGGAGGCCAGCCACAGGTACTGCTGAAGACAAAAAAGCCAAACCTTCCTACAAATTTGGCCCAGTATCACTTTACAATCATTCAAATGTCCTATAAGAAGATAGTGAATTCAATCTGGAATTCTCCTGCTGTAGAGTTTAAAGGCTGGTCATGTCCTGGAAAAATCCAGATAAAGACTACGCCATTACTCAGTTGGTTAATTAAACCAGAAATCTACAGTGGCATTCAGTGTTCCTGTCCTGTGGTCAACTTCACCGTTCTTAATCTTGGACACTGTTGTGGATTGCTTTGTCATGCATTCAGTGTGCCTGTATGAATTATCTGACTTCAGTCTTTCTAACAACTGCTGCTGTCTTGTAATATAAGCAGTTTTCTTTGCATTGGTGATTGTTTTTTATGCCTTAATTCATAAATGAAATGGATTATAAACACATCACATTTCTCCAAGGGGCATTATGCTTAATGAACCAAATTATATCAGTAATATGTTGTAATTACTTCTTTTTTTTAGAAGTCACTCAATATTCTTGTTAGAGTCAAGGCTTCATGCATTTCTTTGGTCCTACTGCTAGGTACACATGCTTGATTATTGCTTCTAGGTGATAAATCAAGTGTTTTAGTAATTAAACTGCCCTGATGCTTCATGCAGGAATACTCAGAGTTTCAGTACAGACGCAGACACAGGCAGCGTCGTCGAGGAGATCTGCTCCGACTGCACAGCCTCCGCAGTAACACCCCTGAACCCCACGACTCCAGTGACGCTTTAGGTACGGCTGATGCATTCTGACCCCACACAGTGACTGTTCAAATGACCGCTTACAGCCAGCAGTACTTAAATACATGTCAAATTTGTGTCTGCAGAGACGCATGATGGAGGCGGTTCACAAAGACATGGAATCTCCACAGTGAGTGTTATGGGTGACGTTTATGCCAGATTAATATTATACGATTTACAGCGTTTCATATCGTTTCAAACCT
>JAZGTK010012662.1:0-14796 GCA_036877625.1 Ambastaia sidthimunki | reverse complement strand
CTTCTCATCATCCTCGGAAATGTCCTCGTTGGAAGCAAAAGCGTAACCTATTATCTCCCACGTTTCTGTGCTTGCGACAGAGCCTTCAGCACCAAACGGCCATGATGAATTCTGATGTGTTGTGTAAGAGCCATTAAGGAACACATTATGCATTAATTTTCTATGACAGTTGTGTATAATCTTCTCCCCCTTGGGCGAATCTAACGTTCACCAGGCCTTCAGAGTCATGCAGTCCATTTTTTGGTCAATTGATGGTCGTGCTCTTCACGCGCGGACTGGCGCTTCCAGATAAGCGAGGTAAACAACAGCAATATTAACTTATCCTCTGCTGATGGGATCTTAACCCTGGTAATCATGATGCCTTCGACTGCAGAGCCCCTGAGAAATCATCCTTATATTACTGTGTCAGGTGGGCTGTCATAGCTGTCTTTCAATTTGCTCTCCACGAGGCATCTCAGAAGCTCTGTGGGCGGCAAAAAGTGACGTAGACAAATTTGTGCGTCACAGTTTGAGAAGAAAAATACACAATTTTATGTCTTGGTTAATCTTGTATTGCATCTAAGCTTTGCTAGTGTTTGCTAAGGCAGGCGTTTTCTATTTAGCCAAACTCTTACTCATTATTATTAAACTCATTTCTTCTCTCACGACGTTTGTGCTAATGAACGTGGGCCTCAAAATACCTCAAAGCTGTTTTATTTCCAAGCAATGGGGCCCTGAGTTCCTCACAGACAAACACCTCTTGCATCTTCTGAAAATTTCACATCTGCACATTAAACTAATTGATCTGTGCATTGCACTGTGATTTAGGTCTCAGGGTACTTTGGCTAGAAGATGTGATGTGAATATATTGTCTGATTGTAATTATATTCAGCAGTTGTTTCTTAATGACACGTGACAACGTCCTAACGTCCTCACGTTCTAAATAAGTAAACGCTATTTATGTTTATTCATTTGGTAGACGCTTTTATCCAAAGAGACTTACTGTGGAGTGCATTTAAACTGTTCGTTTTATAAGCGTGTGTATTCGAACCGTGACTGGCATTGGTAGCACACGGGAAAGCTGTCTTGCTTTATGTGTGGGTCTAGAATCAGGAATCACAGTGTAGCAATCAGAGCTTTCATCTCCAAGTAGTGGACCTTCCTCTAATGGTCCAATCTTCCTGCCTGGAGCCTTTCAGAAGTACAGAAAAGCCCCCCCTTCCGTATTCCACTTTTCCCCTCGCATTTGTCTTCCGCACTCCCTCTCGCTTGATCAAATTCAGCTTTTATTTTCATCTCTCCCCATTTCTCTGATTTCACTATCGGCATGATCCATCAACTCTGATAAGATCAGGGTCCAAATGCCTTGTGCACACAGCACAGCACTGTAGGCAGTTTTTTGGTTGTAGCTATTTCTCTAGCTGTCTGCTTGAATGTTTTTTCCGTGGTGATGATCTTTAAGCTGGAACTGCATGAAAGCATTACAGCCATTATAATTGCAAAGAATGGTAGCATGTTTTTGCAAAATTAGTCTGGATAGGTTGTTTTAAAGGAATAGGTCAACCAAAAGTGAATCTTGTTTATGATTACTCACCCTTATAACCAGTTAAACCTGTGTGAAAAATTCTTCGCTGAAATACTAAAGAAAACTGCTAAACTTTTGTCCGTACAATGAAAGTGGATGGGGGCCAAGGCTGTTAAGCATCAAATAAGACAAAAAATGACCATTGATGCATCATAAATATAGTTCATACATCTTATACATTATAATCCATATGTTCTGAAGCTGTATGAATACTGTGTGTGAAGAAAATACCGAAATTTATGTCACTCTCGGTCACCATTTACTTTCATTGTATGAAAAAAAACAGCTTGGACATTTCTGTAAAAAACTTCTTTTTGTGTTTTGTAAAAGAAAGAACATATAGAGATTTGGGACAACATTGGAGGGGATAAAATAAGGACCCATTTTTGACTTTTGGTTGAGCTGTTCTTTTAAAACCAGTCATTTTGACATGGTTTTAATTTTTGTGTGGCTTCTTCTATAGAGGCGTGTTATTAGTTCTGCCCTGGGTTATTTGAAAGAGCTTCAGTGGAAATCTTAAGAAATGTGCTAAGCCCTGCTTAGCCCTGAATGTGTATGGATAAGTGTCACAGGAGAGCGAATTACTCCAGAATTATCGGTTATGAAATGCACATCATTTTGTGACTTTTAAAGTCACAAACGTGTGACTTTTAAAGTCACCTACGTGTAGGTGACCCAAACATTGTATCAGTTCAGAGCTTCGTAAACCCTTGCATACGGGCAACAGTCATCAAAAACGGATTAATTTCTGTGATAACTACACAACATCAGTTGATTGCTCTACTTCTGACGTTTCAGGCTGTTTTATAAGCGTCTTGTCTCAGACGTCCGCATTTGTAGTTCAAGTGGCCGCTGAAGAAAAAAAAAGTTAATTGAGTACAGTTGAGTAAAATTGTTTGCTATTTGTATAACCATTAATGTCACACTACGTCAGACCAATGTCAGCACTTTAGGCTTATTAGCGATTCTATTGGCTGTTACAAGCAAACTGCACTTGCAAATGTAATTGAGTTATTTCAGCGCCACAACAAATACAATGTCCAATCCCCCCCAACATGAACAATCAGTCCCTAACTGCAATCTTTGATATGCTCGTTTTTAGCCAGGGCAGATATTTGAAAAAGATTGAAAAAGGGGTTGCAGATTGGAGATTAGAGTTTGCACTGACCTGAGGAGGTTTTAATAAGGATGTCTGAGGAGCTCAAAGGGTCTGCATTCAAATGACAGCATTATATGGCTGGCAGTCCTGTTTGTGGGGATGAATACAGCTACAATATGAAAGAGAGTGACGTGCATTCTATAGCCAAAGTGACTCTGAAGTGACTCAGAATCAGTGACTCAGAAATTTTAGAAGTGACTTTGATTTTAATGTGGTGTACAAATGGGGAGATTTAGTTATTTATTTACTTGGTTACCTACCTACCTTAGCAAGGTTTAGAGCAAAAATGAAATTAGAAATGCCCTTAAAAATGGTCTAAAATGTAAAATGTGGGGCAAAAATGTCTCTGATAGCTAACTTTCTTCATGCCTAGTTATATATTTAGTTTGGGTTAAGGCTGTTTTATTATTTACCAGCTACTGCTGTATCTCATGTTGATTTTGTTGTTAACCAGCAGAATATTTAGATTCACAACTGGCATGCTGTGTGTTTGAACAGAAAAAAGCTTTTTGGCTTCACATCTGAGGGGATAAAGACCGTGTGAGAGTCGCAAAAAATGCAGAATAGTTTAAAATTAAACTCTTTAATGATGCAACAGTAATTCTTAATGA
Organism: Ambastaia sidthimunki; assembly: GCA_036877625.1. Lineage (NCBI taxonomy): Eukaryota > Metazoa > Chordata > Actinopteri > Cypriniformes > Botiidae > Ambastaia > Ambastaia sidthimunki. The sequence continues at coordinate 11,462 of JAZGTK010012662.1, read as the reverse complement.
TTTCATTATCTGTTGCCATGGTTACAGGCTGATTAGATATTGGCGAGTTAAAGGATTGACTCAGGTCCATACATACCTTATTTAACTTGCTTGTGTCTGCTGTGATAACTGATAATTGTTAGCATATGGTTGTGAGTTGTTTAGCCAGTGCCTCACCACCTTTGGTCCCCACAAAATAGGGTGAGTGGAAGGTTCACACCCACCACTCTGTGTGCATGTGAGAGTTTGTATAAGTGAGTGTATACCTCTTCTGCAGTATACGGCACTGTTGACAGATATTACTGTAGCTAAACCCACCTTTTGGATTTGAGCTTGAGTCAGTGATTTTCTTCAGAGGAGAGTTTTATATAAATGCAGGGAATAAGGTGATAGAGGCTTGTTTACCTGTGATACTTTTAGTTCCTTTCTGGAACCTTCTAAGGCCACATTCAGACAGAAAAGGAACCTCATAAATAACCAATTTGGAACTCTCCACATAAGCAGCGGTTCTCGTTATGGTCTCTCACATGCATCACAGAATTAGAACATGAGAGGTAAAGTTTGGCTTCATGTTGCTTAGCTAATAATGTTATACTTGAATGTGCACAAAATACACACAGCACAGAAATAACCGTAGTTTTAATTAGAACAGTTTATTTTTAGGATTTAATTTAAGATTTATGAGATCTTAAAAGGGAACCATTTTGGTGCCTACTGGAAGCAACAGCCATCATGTAGGGAACATGTCTGTGATACTTTTGTGTGTTGTCTGGGTAGGCAGCATAACTTTGAGCCAGATTCGAACTTAAAGAGCTTGCGTGAGTGCCAAAGCTGACGCGTTGGAGAATGTGGGCTAACCGCAAGGTCACATCTCCCAAGATGTTTTTATCCCCAGCTCCTTGGTTTCCCTCCATAGCAACGGTGTCCTAGAATTACTTTTAGTTACCTTTCTTTTTAGTATTTTTATCCACCAGTAGGTTTGATGTGATGTCTTTCAATGACTTTCAGGTCGAAGTCTCAAAATAAATAGCTTAAAAATAAATGGACATCTTGTGGACTTTTTGTCTGAGGATGGAAATGTTGTTTAAATGAAATGACTGCATCACAATTAGCAGCTACATTAATTAGCATAATAAACCGTTCCATAAACCAACGGAAGTGAGTCTCTCTGGAATTCTCTCTTCGTCAAAATATACTATTCCTTTTTTTTGGAATATTGCAGTGTTTATTATAAATGTTTTATCCATGCGCATTATACATTTTTCTTAATTCACATGCTGTTATAATCAATATCTGAAAATGTTCTTTTGTAACGACAGACCTTCTCTAATGATGTCAGTCTGGCAGTGTGGGCGGAGCCAGAGCTGTTAACCACTCCCCTTTGACTGTTAGTCTGCGAGAGCTTTGAAACACCTGCTTTTCTAGAGCCAGTCAGTTCCCAGTGGAAAAAAACAAGCCACAGTCCCCACACAAAAAAAAGTTGGTTGTAACTTGCAGTCCATGCAGTTTAAGATACCATCACATACTATTGAGGCACTATGGCGCTATGCTAATATCTATTCCTGTAGCGTATTTACACGCTAAGCGTTTCAGTCTTAGCGTGTAAATACTCGAGCGGCTGACTTGAGCGGCGGACCACGATGCATCTCTGCTTCAAAGTTTTCGTTCGCAAAGCGAGCCGTTCATTCAGTCAAAATAAAATGATACAGCCTCTGTTTCTCCATATCTCTCTGTTCTTTTTAATCATCCAAGAGTTAATTAAAGAAAATTAGCTGTGAGGAAAAATGGCACCGGTGTTCTGTGGTTCAGCTGAGCGTATGAGCATGGGGTGTCGTGGCAACAAGCTGGCCTGATACCAAGCTGTCCTCCAGCTGTGTTTGATTTCCCTCTCTCATCCACTTCCAACATAACAAACCAGTCACTTTCCCTGCCAAGTATCTCTTTTAAGTGTGTGTCGCTCACCTTCCTCTGTTGAACTCTACATAGAGATGTTTGAACGTTCAAAAAACGTTCTTTTTATCCCTCTTTCATATGCACACTGTTCTCTGGTATGTCCAATAATGTTACTGCATCAAAAAATTTATTTTTATGACCCTACTGTATTATATATTATATACTGTATGTTATATATATAGGATTATATATATAGTGTTATATACAGTATATTATCTACTGTACTATATAATTTTCTTCTGATTTCAGCTGATGGCAGGGATAAAGTATAATAGTTTTACCTCCTTTTGTCTCAAAACCTGGAACACAATTTGGTGCAAAAGTGGCCCAACTTGCCCCTCTGTCACCCCACTCCATTTGCATAGGTGGATCATTGTGTTTTAGCATAGCGTGCGTGTGTTTTTGTGAGCACACTTTAGGTAAGTGCTCTAGATTCTGCAGAGAATCGCCCGGGAAAACCATCCTCGGTGCTTCTTTGTCCATCAGTAGCCTCTGACCTCACTTTCCCGTCTGAAATCGCATCCTTTTGTTAAAAGAGCCAGGAGGTAAACGCGCAGCCCAGAGAGTGGGCTTGAGGTGCTTTGAGCACTTCCAAATAAAAAAGTTCTTTTCGCTCTGGTGGACTTCTGAAAAGCTATTGTAATCGTGTGCCCAGGGCACTCAGAGATGACTCAGTAACGCTACAGCTATCAGAAGTGCTTAGCAAGTTCAGCTTCTCCTGCCCAACTCTTCCACTGTGGGGACGTAGGACGCATAGGCTATAAATGAGACTTGTGAGACGGCTGGGTCTGATCCAGCATGAGATGGCAAGTGATTGAAATTAGAAGCTTCACTGCTCTTTATACGTTTTAATAGTGTGGGTTTTATTACAGGGCTCTGTGTGTGTTCATTGTGTTTCTGCTTGTGGATCTCTTAAAGGAACGGTTCACCCCAAAATGAAAATTCTGTTGTCACGCAAAGCGTAAGAAATCGTGTATGATTGCGAAGCGCACAAGTCATTTGAACTGCGTTTATGATGCTTTTATTGTGCGTGGTGTAGTTTTGAAGGTTGACAGTCTCGGTCACCATTCACTTCTGTTATATGGAAAAAAGTAGACAGGATATTCTTAAAAAAATCACATTTCTGTTACATGGAAGCAAGTCACATGGGTTTGGAACTGCATGAGGGTGAGTATATAATGAGAGATCTTTCATTTTAGAGTGAACTGTTCTTTTACAGTAAATCTGAAGTGTTTTTATATCAGTTTTTGAATAGATGATCAAACTGAGAACGGATGGAAAGTTCAGACAGGGATGAGCAGGAACTAAATGGTTAAAATGCAGTTTAATTTTACACTATTTGTAACTTCGAGTGCATATTTATGGTGAAGCTTTTGAATCAGACAGCTTGTGCTTTTTCATATCGACCATGAATCCAGTGAGACAAGTTTACAGAGTAATTATGGGCTGCCGATGAAAGCCCGGATCCTGTGCGGATGAATCATAGCTCTGTTCAATATGGGCTTTTTTCCCAGTGCCTGCAGCTGGCAGGACTACAATACCCAGAATGCACTTAGCAGCTTTAAACTAATGGAGACCTTTGTATCACACATTCAATTGGAATTTTTCCATTGCTACTGCTGTTACTGGGATCCAGTGTTGTAAAAAGGGGCCGGTGACTCCCAGCAATGGAAGAAGCTTTAGAAAACATCCCATTGCACCAGTATGTTCCATTATATCATGACGAATTTCAGTGTTACAGAAGCAAGCAGACAGCATTGACTCTCTAAGTCTTTATTGTAAATGGATGACTCACTGTTTGTGCTTTTCCAGCCTATTAAATGGTTTCCCACATTATGGTTTAATTGTGCAGTAAGGAGAGGAATACATTATTCTAATGGGATTCATTTAGTTGTAGCTCTTTAATATATATGAACATTTTACCTTCGTTCAAATGCATTCACAAAAACAAGTAGTTTTCTTCTTTATTTTGAGCTTTTGAGTGAAGAAATAAAGAAATGCTTTGTTTTGGATTGTGATATACTTGCTCTGAAAATAGTTCTTAATAGTCTTATTTTCCCTAAAATATTCATTTAAAAAGTGTAATTTACGATATTATTTGTTCAGAATATTAATGTGATATTGTATTGTTTTCCCAATCGTTTTATGACAACATTGCTTGAGAATTGTGACACTGTAAGACAATTTTCACCTGCATGTGCTGTGTAATGAACATTTTAAATGTTACACTGTTACACTTATTCCTGATTTAAGTTTGAGTGCCTGTAACATGTCTTGCACTACACAGCTACACAATTTGTCTCACCCGAGCGCTGCCTTGAGGCTGTAGCCGAGTTTTGAGGATTTATAAACTGCCAGAACTCACCAGCTGTCGTGCTCTAACTTCAGCACGTACGGTTCGCAGAATACACAAATTAACTGATAAAAGACGTCCCAATAGCTCGTCAACAACTCCAATTATGGAAGCATCACTTACTGTGCGGTAATTACGAACCAGTACCGTTTTTTATAAGACTCACTTTGTGTTACTCAAGTTTATCTTTCTCTGAACATGTAGCATTGATTTGCCTTCCAGCAGCTCATTACCGCATTTCTCTGCTGATTGAAAACTGAAGTCCCGCGTCCCCCTCTGTTCTCTATGCTGGGGGGGGGACAAATCAACGACCGCCCAAAACATGTCCACCTGACCTGTCTCAGACCGGCACTTACCTTAATCCACAGCATTAAAACATTCAAACGCTTTTATGTCATTAAACACTTGGGCTGCCTGGTTGCATCTACAATGTTTTCGTTTTATCAAATTCGTTTTGCTTGTATTTGCTGTCGTTTATCGTCTGCCAAATGTTTTATAATGGAAATTTTCTGGTTTGGTTCATCTGTGTGTGTGTTTTTTCTGTAGACCTGAAGGTGTTGCCAGATTGGAAATTGTCACATTGTTTTCGTGCGGTTCAGGTTAGCATGTCATTCCGGCACGTGCGAGCAGATTAAGATGAATGGACTGCAGCGAGCGTGTATATGAGCAAGATTTGGGAATAACAGGCCCCTGCCGCCTTCATAAACTGTGTATGATGGATGACTGTGTTTCACAAAGCTGTGTTTCCCAATTATAGACTGTTATAAAATATGCTGTGTTTCAAGTTGACTGAAACATTCAGCGGTTGGTTTCAATGGTAGAATAAGAATGTTTCTTAATGGTTACGACACTAACGTTATCACAATGGTAATTTAAAAATATGGCCACATATGGCTGTCAGTACAACAATAGTGCTTGTTTTTTTTCCATAGGAAAGGAAAACAAACTAATTTGTTTTTTTTTAATAAAAAAAGCAGCAAAACTCATCGCGTGTATCTCTGTGATAAGAACAACCCAGCTGTAACATGCTGATTTGAGCCTCACAAGCCTTAAGTACGAATAAGACACAGAAGCAATTCACATTAATTCAGTGAATCAGATTAATTCGGTAACCATGACGACTGATTCACCAGCACTTTGGAGTCTATGCTGTAGATTCAGAAAAGTAGCGCAGAAAACACATATCAGGTGTTTTTTTGAAAAGGAAATCAGTTCCAAATAAGAGCTTTTTTGTTGACAACCGTACTTGTGGCACTGCGTGCTCACTGCCCTGTGAAAAACCTCCCTGCAGGGTTTTGCAACTTCAGCAGACAGGCACTCTTACTGCTGTAAGGGGATGTGATTAATTGCGTTGCATTATTGAAAGTTCCCAAGTCAAAATCAATCATTTCTTTGCTTAGCAGTTGAAGGTGTATTGCGACGATAGAGAGTTGACTGAGTAAATTTAGCGTGGAGGCAGGCTGACACGGACTGGCATGCGCTGAGAGGGATAAACGTGGTCTCTTTTACCACGAGGGGCTGGGGTAAAACTAGAAACCTTACTTACTTTGTGTCTTGTTTCTGGAGTTTTCTGTGCAAACTGGCGCTCTTCAAAATAAGCCCTCATCCCCACGCGACTGTCACGTTACATTTAGTGGAACTTCCGGTCCACTGCGTTCCTTTTCCTTTAATGGATTTTATCTTTTTGTCAGGTGTCTTGTCAAGAAGAATCAAATAATGTGTTTTTGGCCGCGGTTATGACCTAGAACATTCCAACCTGTATGTCCGAGGTATTTTAAGTGTTTTGACGCTGAGCTCGCAGAGAACCACACATTGGTCTGACAGAACCAGAGGGTTTTAAATCTACACGGTGAAAACGTGTCTGACATTTGAGCAAACATACAGAATTTACCACAGGAAATCTAGTTTAATTCATAATTAACGTTATTCTCGCAAATGGTCAATTTATAGAGAGTCATTTTAGTCTGCATCAATTTTAAAGGTTAGCAACACAAAGCCCATTCGTGGGGTTAAGACTGTGGCATTTCGTGCGCACGCCAGAGGCGAGGACAGAAAACTAATTGTTAATTTCCGCGCCAAAGTTAATTATCGCAGACAACCTTTATTGCCATTAAATCTATTCATTAATTATCATTAGTGTCGTTAAAGGATATTTTTCCGCTGACCAAACACAAATGAGGAGCTGCGTTTGGAGGGCGAACGAAACCTCGGCTACGTCCTTGGGGTTTTGCGGGGTGCGCTTTTGTGCAAGCGACTTGTAATTTCCTGTCATTGATTTTTGGAGCGGACGGGCACATTGTGATGTTAAATGCTTGGTCAGTCACACTGAGATTTGTGTAAGTCAAGGACAGATTTTAGATTGCATTTCTCAAATGTTTCAGCTGTTGTGTAACTGCTCGTTTTGAGTGAGGGTTCCTGGCATTTTTATCTTACCTAATAGAACAAAACAGTCATAATATAATCAGAATATATGAGACAAGATCTTATATAAGACAAGACCCTGCAAAACAAACCTGTATAAACCAGCAAAAGTTCTAGTCAGCTAGACAGGCTGGAAAAACAGCTGATTGACCAGCAAAACACCATTTTGATTAGACTCAGAGTTAAGCTAGACCAGCCAAAACCAGATTAGACCAGCAAACCAACTTGGGCTTTTACAGCAAGGTCATACCAGCTACACATTTACACATTTCTTACAATTAAGAAATGTGAGTCTAAATTGAGTCTAAATTGAAAGACACATAGTCTTACAATTTAGACTCACGTTTTACCTCAGGAGTTACAGAATTATTTACAAAATAATTGTTTTTACTTGAAAGGCTTCAAAACTGTTTTAAGAAGGCCTAATGGGCTCTAAACTTTTTGTTTAGAAGTTTGTGGCTCTGAATTTCCATCAGAGACCCCATTTTGTTCTCTTCCTGTTTGCTCTGTAAGACTGGATATTGCCTTTTTTCCAGACGTAATACTCTGAACCCTTCGTATTCATGCGGACTGTCAAATAGAGACCTGCACCTTTTGAGGAAAATACTGCAAAGCATTGTGGAGCTTCTGTTATCCCATCTTTATATTCTAACCCTCTTTCTGTGCCTTGATGATAAAAACAAAAGTAGACAAAGCTGTGGATTTGAATTACAATGATGGAGATGTGAGAGTGAAATTCTTTTACCACAAGAAAAGTGCCTTTATTTTTTACAAATGTGATTTATTTTGTCAGTTTGGTGTTGTGTTGAAATCAGGTCTGATATTTTACAGGTCATCTCAAAAAACAGACAGAAACAAGAGGAACAGAAATGGGCACAGTGTGAAATTTTTGCCGTAAATTAAAGCAGTGAACATCGACAGGTGTTTAACAGAGAAATATGCCACTTCAGTTAAGGACTGTGTTTAACCATTAGAGAAATAGCTTGTGGCATAAACCATAAAGATTATAATGCAGAGTTTGGAGCAGAGAGTGTTAGCTCAGCAACTGTAGTAACTGTTGACAGTAATTTCTCACCAATTACAACTATTTAAAGATCTAAATTATTTTCGATAATGTCCAGACATGCTTTCCTTCTGTGTACAGTCTTGCATTTTAAGAATATCTTTCTGTCTGTATATCACAGGTCTTTAGTGACCTAATTGCGTTTCTGCATCATGTAATTTGTGTTGTAATGGTCTGATGTTTAAGCACTAATTAAAAGTGTCCACGAGTTCTCCAAGTCATCTCTGACTTCCACTTCTAAACCAGAAAGCCATTTTGTTCTCCCTGTTTCATCTCTTCACTGTCCCAGTAGATTGTTAGGGCCCTCAGGCAGTGGCCTCATTTTTCTTTCTTATCTGCTCTCTCTTGTTTGGCCCTCGGAGAGCCACGTTTCTCCTGAGAAACACAGGGTTTCTAAATCAATTCACATTGAGTTTTCCCTTCTCTCTTATTTTTGAGTGACAGTCGAATCCGTCTGTAATTACTGTAGCTGCTGTCGAGTACAGGAGAAATATGTTCATTCAACAGATTTTTGAGCTTGTGGTTTTTGAATAAAACATCCCAAAAATGCATTTGTGTCTTTGATAATGAGGTTTGTGAGATTGCTGTATTGTACAGCGTTTGTCTAAAACAGTAAATGATAAATGAAACCTTTAACCTTTAGTTTAACAGTTTGCGAGTTGTTTGAGAATTGGAGTGGTTGTTTGTTTGAGAGGTTGTTTGTTTAATGGGTTGTTTGTTTAAGCTGTTTGTTTGAGTGGCTGTTTGTTTAAGAGGTTGTTTATTTAGGGTGTTGTTTGTTTAAGGAGTTTCTTTGAGTGGCTGTTTGTTTAAGAGGTTGTTTGTTTTAACCTTTGTTTAAGTGTTTATCTTAGTGTTTATTATTATTTTGATCATGATTAAAAAACATGAATAGGTGCTTTTATATACACATTATTTACATTAATGATATAAGGGAGCTTTAAATTCAAACTGTAAAAGGACAGTTGTCTATTTTTGATGCTGAGACAGTTTATTAGAAACATTTTAAACAACTGTGAATTCTACAGGCAAAAGAAAGGGCAACATTAGAGCAATATTATTTCACATTAAGGGCTTTAGGGTATTAAAACGGACCCCAGATCTGATCCCAGATCATTAATTAAAGGAAACTCCATTAGGTTGGTCAAATCACAGTTTGAACTTGGTAATAATGGTGGCGGATGAAAATGTGTGGGCTACACTTGATGTCTCTGCATGAAAAAATGGGGTCAAACAAAACCATTAATGACTCTCCTGTGATTATCTGTCTTCATGCATATTAATAAGCAAACATGAAACTGACAAAATGGTGGTTGTCTCTGGTGATTTGGTTTCATTAAATGTTAGAACTGTATTTTCTGCTTGTTGCTGCGTTGTCTGAATGTATTAGAATGTAAAGATATTTTCTTTTTTGTTGTGGGTTCCTATAGACAACAGTGCAGATAAATTTGTACATTTTGCTCATGTCATTTATAAATGTCTTTCATTTTAAAGTTAGGGCTGAGCTGTATCTATCGCTAAAAAGAAACTGTATTTTTCAGACTTTTGGAGAATAAACTTTATTTACAAAGGTGTTTTCCTAATTAATTTTTCCAATATTTAAATGCTTTTTTCGTTTCTCCAAATCCAAATACCAGCCACAGGTAATGAAAGAAACTAATTTAAGAACATCAAAGCTATCCAGAAATTACCAAAGAAGCGGGAAGAGCAGGAAGTTCTGACGTTTATTAAGCAATTCCAATTCCACCTCATTATTTTACTAATTCAATTGGATAGAGAGGCAATAGCAGAGAAAAAAAGATAATTGCTGTGGCTTTTACCATGCTTGAAACTCTCGTATGCACTCGGGTGTTAAATGGGATTCATTCAGGCATGGATTATTCCAAAAACCTGCGCCAGGCGTCTTTGTGATTCCTGTTAAGACTTTAAAGAGTTCACTATGTAGGTCTCCTAATTCAAAGGGACAGAAAATGAAGGCTTTGGAAATTGTTTGTTGATACACGCTGCGCTGTTATGAGTGTTTTAGGTCCCACGAAAATGTTTTATTAATCCAATCTATGGTGGGGTGTTAATAAAATCCTCCCCTGGGGTCTCGCAATACCCCCGGGCTGTGACCTAAGCCTTCCATTTGGGCTGTCGGAAAAGCCTAAGAGAAACATCACGGCCTTTCTAAAGCAAAAGTTCATTTGTAGCGTATTTTCTCTTACCTGATTGCCTTCAGTCAACCCACACAAAAGGTGAGTCACAGTGGAGCTTTTGTGAGGGAGAGCCCTCAATCTCAGCGGCCAGAGAGACAAAGAGACGGAGGCCGGAGTTTTATAGCGTGAAGAGAATTAGGAGGTTTTTAAAGTGCTGCATAAGGTGTGTTATGATATGTCTCGTATTTTTAATTTCAAATGATTTAGTGGGTTCTCAAAAAAAAAGTACTTTGTTTCCGCTGTGACTTTTTGTTGTTTGAAATCGGCATGAAATAATTTGCCACTTGATGTTTTTCATCAAAAATAACATGCTTGCCGTTTCTCGGCAGCACGGTAGGAAATGTTCTCAGGAAATGCTCGAGTCTACTTGAAAGTTCAAATTATTTTCAGCAAAAAACATCCAGCCAGGACTGAATATTGTTCCTGGAAGCTCATTTGGCTCTGGTCCATTTGTTTGTTTGTTTTTTAAGATTAAATAAAACTATTACTATGAACATTTTTATTCAGTGACGTTTCTTTAGTAAGACTAATAAGGCTACATGTGCTACAGAGCACTTAGAAATAAATGCACCGATTGAATAAAAGGGCTGGATAAGTTCTTAGAAATAATATGAATTAAATAATGTCTGAAGGAGATGAAGAGCCTGAAATTGAGCCAGGAGAAATAGCAGTGAATTGGGCAATTCTTAACGTTCTTTAACAGGCACCTATAGATTCCTATATCTTAGGTACCTATATCGTAATAGTCACCTATGTATTCCTATACCTTAGGTGCCTATATCAGAACAGACACCTACAGATTCCTGTACCTTAGGTGCCTATATCGTAGCAAGCACCCATAGATTCCTATATTCTAGGTGCCTATTTCATAATAGCCATCTATAGGTGTCATTTATAGGCACCTATGGATTCCTCTACTGCAGTCAGAGCTGATTCCTGTTCCCAATGAAACAACTGATGGGATTTTAGCTGTTCTGCTACAATCTGCTCTGTTAATTCGCTTTATGACACGGTGGTTGTGTGACGACAGGGTGAAAGATGTTTGAAATGACCGGTGCGACTCTTTGGATGTTCATATTAGACATGCTTTATGTGCGTGTGTGTGTTTCCAAAGTGTACTGTGTCAAAAACAATACGCACAAAGGTGGCATTTAGTTTCAGTCCAGCAGAGAAATATGGGTAAGAATCAGTGTCTAGACGCTCCATGGAGGTGAAAATAATCATTAGCAAAACACAGTGATTGCTGTAGTAGCAGATTAAAGGTCAGTGTAGCTGGACTGTGATATTAATCAGAAAGACTCATTGATAATTTAGCTTCATGCGCAGCTGCTGGGTCATGAATATCAAGATCAGTAGAGTCCAGTCACACACACTTTCTCCAAACCTGTAACACACTCTCTCTCTCTCTCTCTCTCTCTCTCTCTCTCTCTCTCTCTCTCTCTCTCTCTCTCTCTCTCTCTCTCTCTCTCTCTCTCTCTCTCTCTCTCTCTCTCTC
>JAZGTK010012661.1:0-14797 GCA_036877625.1 Ambastaia sidthimunki | reverse complement strand
TTCTGAGAATGTTCCTATTAGCTGGGTACACACGATTTACCAAATAAAGCCCTGTTGGGTGGTTTCACCTCCATTTACACTGTGTCTTAGCCAAGTGTGATGTGATAAAGGAGCGAGCAATGAGTTTTTCTTCTAACCAGATGCAAATGCAATTAGAAACAGCCTGTAGTACAATAGCTCTTTCCCCTCCACTGTATTTCCTTTACCTTAAAACGCTGAGATACGTTATCAGGGTAGAACACAAGGAAACTCCATGCCCTCAACAAACCAGTCACTCATCAGCATAAGAAATAAATCTATATTCTGTAACTTTAACCCAAAGTTTGTTTGATATCAGATGTTTAAACATAGCTGTGAGGAAATGTTCCTCAAGCTAACTGAGCTGAGGAAAGTTCAAGAGATTCCTGAAATTCCTTGTGCTGACTTGTGCCTCTGTGGCATGGATTATAATGCTTGACTTTCACGACTTTAAAACACTGTGATAATCCAACACTTCAGTGGATGGCTGAGCACACAGCAGAGCTTAAATCAGCCCCAGCAAGCGCAACTGCATTTTAGTGCCACCTTAAAATCAGGAGGTTTTTTTTCTTAAGTGGCAGTAAAACGCTCTCGTACCATAAGAGCGTCCAGCTGCAGAATGCTGTAGTACAGGTGGCACTGCTTCTGTTGATCGTCTGTGATACTGAACATCTGCAGGGTCTGCGGGGGTCAGCAGACTGAGTTTCAATGCAGGAATAGCCAGTTGGTTACAAGATAATATGCCAAAGGACATCAACACACATTTTATCAACGAAAATCTGATTGGTTTTTCATGTACTTTTATTTAGAGTTTGTATCAACAAAAATGCCAGTTTATTGATACAATAAATAATTTAAATTAGGGATGGGTCGTAAAGGTCCAATAAACGGTCGTTTGACATTAGCAAAGCATCATTAGAATAGGTCAAGAGGTTGACTATATTATCTATATTTTTTTCTTATTTTTTTTTTAGTTCTGATATTTTTAGTGGCTGTGCTTTAGCTGTTAGACACATCGCTAATTTAAACTAACTCTGAGTACAGCAAATGATGGAAGCATATCCATTCCAAACAGACCTAAAATAAGTGCAGGGACAAATTTAAATCCGAGTATAATTTACAATTTGCTTTTGAGCTGCAGTTAAACGTAACATAAAATGCTGCAGAAAGTATTGTGGCTTATGCAGACAGTAAGCCATATAGTTACTGATTGTGACTGTGGTACAGACAGAGTCTATAAAATGTACTATTTATAACCTACAAAATCTACACTCTTGCTCCCCTCCTGCAAGGACTCAGACAGAGACATCATCTGCCGGCAGGAAGCGCACCACATTGACTTCCTCTCTTCAGTGCTCCGTTCATTCCTGTCATCCTGTTTGGATGAATTCTCTCTCCTCCTCAGGAGCCCAGCTGGGGCACAGAAACTAACAACAGCTGGACGGGCAACAAAGACATCAGAGGGGGCACGTATCCCAAATTAAATCAGGAAACACATTGATACACTGGAGATACCAATACATTTAGAAACTTAAGCAATACCTAAATCAGATTTTTTTTGCCCCTGAGTGAGGCAGTTAACCCCAGGGGACCATCTTTGCAATTAGCGTACTGCCTTGTGTAAGTAAGCTAATTGTGTCTGCTGAATGGCAAGTGGCTTGCTTTTCAATATTTAATATACTGGTCTCATAAACTACTATGACTGCTCATCAGTTTCCATGGCATTACAGAATATAGAGGTATGTAGCATCTACTGATTGCTCACTTTACATTATTTTTACATTTATGTTAATTGGCAGGCGTTTTTAATTCAAGGTGACTTACGGTGCATTTAAGCTATTAATTTGATCAGTATGCGTGTTCCCTGGGAATCGAACCCACAACCTTTTAAAGCGATGCCAACGCAATGCTCCATCAGTTCTCCGCAGATGTCACCATCTAGACGTTATTTGCCTTCTGCATCATAAATATCAAATATCCAAGCATTCCACACTTTTGACCCAACATCAGGCAAGTACACATATTCCTACAGGTTGGATTGGCATGATTAGTGATACAAATGCTTGCTTTTATTTGCCATTAAAAACACAAAATCTAAATCTTATTCATTAAGCATACCTGATAAATCCTACATTTGACACATATATAATGCACATCCTATGTTCTTTGTCTTTCCTGATCTAGAATTTGAAAAGATTTTAGGATTCCAAAATTGGGAACGGTGCCCAAAAATGGTTCTTGAGGGACTCACTGGTTCTGCCAGAGGTTTATGAAATTTGCCTTTGGAAGTATGACATTATCCTTTTGTAATATCTGTCTGACAGTCCTCGAGGAATTCCACAGATAAACATTGGCAAGTAAAGCCATTCACGGGATGACAAAGACAGTCCTGAAACCTTTCCCACTAATAAAAGATATCTTGCTTAAATATCTAAACAAATTCATGAGGCAATTAACAGTCTCCCCAGAGTGTGGCAGCCAGCCATGTTTAGAATGACTGTGTGTGCTGACAAAAGAACATCAGACCTCCTCGAGTGACAGCCAGGAGTTAAAAGTCTTTGATATCAATCTCTAGCTTAGTTTTTCACACTGAGGCCCTTGGAAAGATGCGGCCCTGAAGAGCAACATGACGCAGATTCACTCTCCCTTTCACCTGAATCATCCCTGTCTGCTTCACCTCACCTGCATCAACATATCCTGATGAGAGGCCGTCAGGTGCATCTGCAGGGACTAATTTGATTGGTTGCGCTTCATTTAACGCTTCCAGATCAAATAACATCAGATGCACCACTAGGGAAACGTCCCCCGTGAGACTCGCCAGATGAGAGAGGCCTACGATTTTTTTTCCCCATATAGAGAGACAGAACAAAATTAGGACAAGTGTTCCCGTCCTCTCCCATCATCTTTCACAGTCTCCTTTAGGGACAATGAACATCACTGATGATTCAAACGGGCCATTTAGAAAGCGTTTTTAAAAGCTTACAGCCACAGTCAGATCTACATCATCATTTGGCAGCTTCCACAAAAGCCACCGTGCCACCAGAGCCTAACAGGTTGATACGATTCTGGAGGATTGAAAATATAAGACAGCTTACTGCTCATTAGCATGCTTATAAAATCATGCCTTTTAAATTCATCCCGGGATCAAGAGGCTTTGGATCGGGACAAAGTGTGAGAATGTGACATGCATTTCGGAATGCACAGAAAGAATAAATAGGCTTGATGTACTAGTTATAAAACACTTATCTATGTATGAGGTGGAATATGCATGGGTACATGATTTTCTGTTCTTAAATCCAGGCAAGCTATGTCATGATCTGATGCTAATCAGAGCAAGAAAACACTTGCCAAGTATGCCAAGTCACTGTCTAAAGCTTTGAGCAACAATTTGTTTATTTTGCTTTTTTATTTGTATAACTGAAGCACTGTGGAGGGTCACCTATGATGCATTCAAAGGGGGTGTCAGTAGGAGACGAGGTGCTTCATGGCTGAAAGGGGACTGTATGCTGATGACCAAAACTACCTCTTATCAAAGAAAAACAGAGTTGCAGAGGATTAATCTCAGGAGATAAGCCTGAACTCATGAAAATCACACCTCTAATCTGTTTATGAGAGTGGAGTTATAAAAGGAACTGACTCAGGACCAGGAAATACACTCTATGTTAAAGCTTTTTCGAATAATCACTCAATATCGAACAAGGCAATAAAAGTGACAGACTCTTGTTTCTCGATTTGAACATAATCAAACACATTTCAGAGTCATTTCAAAAATTATATGTCCGAAAAGTACCAACTGGGGATCACCCTTGAAATGACTGGAAACACCCAACGGAGAAGCAACACACGCACCAAACGCATCAGTGATAAACATCCCAAACTCTTCTACAAAACAATCCCTTATGCAACTCTGCTGTTGATAAAATGACACGATTATGTTTTTGTTTAAAAGCACAACAAGGTCTGCTTTCGGCAGGCTGCCTGTTTCACAAATTCTGCCTCTTCCCCTTTCTTGAGGAACATAAACTTACTAAAGCACGTACAAGTTGACAGCTTCACCAGTGCCCGTTATCTACAAATGAAGAGTTTTATGAGCTTGTAAATGAGAGTGTAACAATTACCGCTTCAGTGCAACATGTAACAGAGGCACATGTGAGCTCAAACTACAACATTCAAACGCAAAAAGTTTAGATAGACTTCATATCAAAACTCACCGTCTGTAAAAATGCCAAGTTTCTCACGTAATCCCGTTCAGTGTTCAATATTTCATTTAAAACGCACAGTCTCAAACGGAGCTGGCGGTCCGAGTCTTTGCTGCTGTGGTCCCCGTTTTCTTGTTGACTGTCTTCTTCGGTGTTGATTTCGCTCATTTTTCCTTAAAAAAATCTTCGATTGCTCCAAACAAACTGAACTGTAATACCAGCTGCTTGAAAACTCTTCGGAATGAGTTGAAAAATTAATCCATTGAATTCGCCGCTTGCTGCACGCAACCTTTCACAAGGATGCGACAGGCGAAACGTTATATTAAAATGGAAGAAACTTTTGTAAAAGTAACATCGGAGTCAACAAAAAATCAATTTGCATCTCATTAAAAACACTTTCCGTTTAAAAGGCAAACCGATGAAGCGAAGTACCCATTGGGTTGCATCTGAAATCAAAAAGTGAACCAGAGAAGCGAAATGGCGTGAAAAACGGTATTGCACGTGAAACGATTGAGTAACCGGGAAAACACCGACAAACTCGTGCAGGAAAGCCACAGCGAAAGCCGAAGCAGCGCGCTCACGAGTGTTGAGGGCTATTGAATGTGAGCTACATGAAAAGTGAGACGACTGCGCTATAGTGAGCCGAGCGCCGCTGAGGGACCGTCTGCAAGTTGCAGCGCTTGCGCAATCACGTTTTCAGTTTGGGGGGCAGCGTATGATCTTGATTAAATGTGTACTACGTTTTCTTTAAGTACACATTTATTTTGCATTAGACATTTTCTGTAGAACTATTGCACCACGGTTTAATTATCAGGAACTGCTTTTTTTTGCTAATTTAAACATCCGACTCATTATATTGAAATTTATGTATCTCATGATATCTCGTGATATTTAGTCATTAAACCTGTTAGAAATCGAATTGATCAAACTTAAGCGTGTTTACTTTGTTGATGGGACATCGAAAAGGACAATTTGCCAATTGCTCATCATTATGATAAACCAAATCTGAAAGTCCGTAAAAATGTAATAAAATATTTATCACTGTCAGCTATAAATTTGGTTTGTTCTGATGCACAGAAGCCTGTCAGTGCTTTGTACCATCTGTGCCCTTGAGGTTATGTTATCTCAGCATGATGAGCAGCCATCAAAGCCTGTCCACATCCTGTTTACACCATGACAAAAGACTAAACCCGAGTACAGTTAATACTCCATCTCTCACACACTCACGTACAAATTATACCATCAAACCACTAGATTCCACCAAATGATTGAGCATAAAAGTTAAAGGGTAAGAATGACTAGCTGCTCTCTTTTAATCAACAGTAAGCAGCGGGAGTCTTTCAGCTGCACGCATTTCATAGCTAGGTGACATTTGAGAGGTGTCAATAACCTCTGGCACTGCGTTTAACTTGGCTTGAGAAACTACCACACGAAGTGAACATTGTAATAGATGTATGCTTTGACGTAACTTTAATATCGCTGTTTACCAGTAAACTTCACAACTAGGGTGCCACAAAGCTAATTTAAGTAATATATTACTTGCTCATGTTGCCGTATTAAACCAAGTAATCGCGCTTTGCATACGTCGTGTGAGGCAGAGCGCCATCTAGTGGTAAATTGGGAGTGGGGCTATAAAAGGATTAAAAACGTTGTAGTGTTATTTTCTATGAATAATAAATAAATAAAAACTTTGTTATTTGACGTCAATATATTTCTACGGAAAATACGTACATTTCTATTTCATATTTCTATTTGCACACGGAACTCAGACAGAAAGACCCCCAGTGGAGACGCCTTTATGACGTCACTAAGAGAACGCAGAACCTAAATGATCAGTTCTGAGATTTTTTTTAGTTCCTCACATCTGCTGAGCATTAGATCATAAGATCCACCTGTTGAGGTTGACTTTTTAAAGGTAGTTTTGTATGATAATTGAGAATATGTACATTTAAAAAATACCCAAA
Source organism: Ambastaia sidthimunki (assembly GCA_036877625.1). Taxonomy (NCBI): domain Eukaryota; kingdom Metazoa; phylum Chordata; class Actinopteri; order Cypriniformes; family Botiidae; genus Ambastaia; species Ambastaia sidthimunki. The sequence continues at coordinate 8,616 of JAZGTK010012661.1, read as the reverse complement.
TTCCTAATTTGAGTCTAGTCCCATTTTAGGGGAATTACATTTCTGGGAATTTCTCAATTGTCCAAGTTTACGTAGTTCTTGAAAATTTCAATACAGAGAAGCTTTGACCTTATATTATTCTGTTTTCACAGCTGTTGGCTGGACATTGATGCTCTGCTGTGTACAAACAGCTGTACTATGTCGTACTCTGTGCTTTGGCTGGCGTTGTTATACTGGACCCTCCTGCACTCCCCCAGTGGGTGTAGCACTTTAAACAAAGCAGACCTGCAGGAACTGGAGAAGATCAACACCTGGGTCATCACCAACAGCTCTCCCTGCAGCACCACCTGTGGGCTTGGTCTCCGTACTCAGGAGCTCTGTCTTATCGGAGGGACCACCAGCATTTCCCCCAATGCATGCAAGATGAGGACCGTCCGCTGCCTCGACACATGGCACTGTGGACTGAAGACCCAAACAGCGATCGCTGGTCAGAGGCTCGTTCTTGACTGTTTAGAAGAAGTGATGGAAGCCATGGGTCGCTTTGCCTTTGTGGTCTCTTGGCACTTCGCCCGTGGAGTTATCACCTCTGATAACTCACTGTTTACTCGCTATGAAGCTCTGAGTCTGGACAAGGTGGTGTTGGACCCTCTCAAAGAGGAGGATTCTGGGACATATCGTTGTGATGTACTGGACACCGGCAAACGAAGAGTGAAGAGAATGTATAAAGGGGTGAAGGTGATGTCTCCAAACATGCTGAGTCTAGACTTTGGGAAAGGTCTGATTCAGTGGGAAAAACCTGAGAGCCTGTGGCCAAACATCACCACCACCACAGGAAAACCGTATCCGAGAAGCATAGTCCGAAACGTGGTTCTGGCTAGCGTCTTCATATCCGTTGCACTGATAGCAGTCATCTTTCTGCTCTTGTGGGCTTTTGACCGGAAAAGGCCCCAAAAAACAGCTCAGCTTTTCCATGACAATTTATAAGCTTTTATGTGTTTCCCAACATTTTAACAAAAGTAATGTCAAATACAACTGAACTCACAAATTAATGTTCTTTAGTCTGTCTTTTTCCCCCACAGTCATTGCCACAGATGAATGGAACTGTTTGAAAAAGTTTGCTGATGTCAAGAACATGTGGGATGCTCATAGATTAAAAAACATGTTCGAACAACCATGTGCTATTTATAGGCCAGAGCTGTTAATGAACTGTTTAAACAAAGTTTAATAATTTTAATTGTGTTTAAATCAAAGGGTTAAATAACCACACTGAATACTGCAGATATCAAGTACTTATAGTCTGACTTCAACACTAGTTTAATACTTAGTAAAAAGTTTAATACTAGTTTAATACACTTGTAAAAAATCCCTCTAGGGGAAAAACAAGAGTTCTAATCTCTAACCCTATATGAGCAATAATAAAATGAGGCCTGCCTTAGCAAGCACCATTAATATGGAAAAATAACACATAAAGAAGAGTCTCACACATGCGTAAATGAACTGGTTTTATTCAGGACGTTGTACAGGTCAAAGTGTGTTCCCACCTCAAAAACAAACTATCACACAAATAAACCAGTGAAAGGTGCTCTTTAAGTACAGGAAAAATCCACAAACACACTCTACAACTCAAACTTAAGGCAGAGAGAGGAAAAACGTCCCCTCCCACAGCAGAATGTGACATCAGTGAAAATCGGAGCTAAGTCCAAAACTTTTTAAGATACTTTGTGAGCATTAGCGCCAGTGTGAATAAACGTCTATAAAACAAAAACACAGGCCTAATAATTTCTTTTGCTCAAAGCACAGAAAGAGACCCCAGAAATATTTTAAGACTAGTCTACATCTGCTTAGGTGAAAAAAAAATGACAAATTCTTTCAGAACAGTCATTCAGTGTGTGTTTTAAATATACATGACAACTAGTAAAAGGTGCATCGTTAATCTTCAAGAAAAACGTTTTTTCCTCGTGGAGAAGGTCTTCACACTGGGTGAAGACTGCTGTAGGACTAATACCCAAAACTTACAGAACAGATATTAACAACCAGGCTAAATGCGAGAAGTTATAAACAGAACACACCCTCTTTATGACACGCTAGTTTCATGATCATTTTCAACATGTGAGATACAGCAACAAGAAACAAAGCAGTTCCGCCTATGATCTGCTTCATGTAGACAGTGTATTATTCTCTGCGGAATTGAAGGTTTATTATTCATAAATGATAACCATGAACCCCCCCCACACATTCTCTCATTCAGAGATGTTAGAATGAGGGGGTCAAACAAAGAAAGCAGCTCAAAATTAAAATACAATTTCTCAAATTCATTCATAGCTCTGTGGCTTTTCAGCACTCATGTAACATGCAGCAGAATTCAGCCTCCAGACAGCATCAAAATAATGGTCTCCAGCCATAATACACATTACACACAGAAAACCAAAGACGCATATGTAGACCTCTGAAAATCACATATTGCTCCAAACATTTAAATGCACCATTCATACATGAACTTATGCTACTTTTACAACATTCTGGGATACAGTAAATCTAAATCTAGTAGTATATTGTGTTCAATGGCAGCAGGGCTACTCAGTTCTGCCTCGATCAACAAGCAGTTCCACATACAACATCTTTTTCATGCTGTGTAGCATATAAGGTACAAAAATGAACTAATTGCCAAATCATTCACTCAAGCATTTGGGTAAATCCAGACCTGGGTCTATCGCATTCTAGGGCAGCCAATGATAAATGAATGGAATTTTATCATTCTAACACTATTAGCCAGTCACTGAAATACATTCAATTTGGTCAAAGAAGACATGTGGGTCCTGACTACAGAAATATGGATGTTTCGGAGATGTTAGATCTTCTGAAATTCATTTGTCAGTGATTTTTACAAACATGCAACATGCTGACACCAGCAGATACATACTTTGGATAACAACAATGTATTTACTGAATGTAATCACTATGGAATGATTGCAAAATCAACCCCAATCGTTTTAAAGTTGCACTTTAAGGTGTATTTTGCTGCAACTTTAGATGGTAACTGGTCAAGACAGTTAAGGCTACTAATTAATGCTAAATAAAAACCAAAGCATTTGTGATAAAACATATAAGATATATAAGCATGCGAAGCCCTCAGATTATGGAAAGCAGGACTGGTTGTGCCTCTTTGGTAATGTAAAATTTGCATTAAACATTTCAACCCACATTACAATGGAAGACTGCCAGTTGTATAACAGACAACTCAACCTAATTTAAATCCCTGAACAGTGTTGCTTTTTTCCTTAAAATGCAAAAAATGTGTCTTTGCTCCCCAAACATTAGCAATGAGGCCCTTTATTAGGAAAAATAAAAACAATAGCACCAGGCAACTTTTGAATCAACAATTCTGCAAGTGATCGGTCAGTGGCTGGAACTACCTATTGTATAATAAACAAACGCTGGTCGGTCGAGTTTGCTTGGTCTTTAACATCAGCTGGTGAGCGTTCCTGGTATGCAGAAGAAATTGGTTCCACTGGCAAACGTGACTGTATTCATGGTGTTTATGCTGGTTGAAGAAAGATCCAAATGTAAGGCAACATTTGTAGCTCTAGGGGGTTCGTGCGAATCCCAAATTTCTTAACTGACAAGAACATTCAAATATATGAAGCCTGTCAGTTGATCTTCTGATGCAGAGCGTAACAAGGGAAGGTTTCCATGAAAGAGAGGAAAAAAAAGGTCTTTAAAAGCAAACGTTTTAAAACATCGCCTGAGCAAAAGGGTCAATCCTCTACATCTTAATTAAAACCAGGGTGGAAGTTTCCAGATTTATACAGCAGATGTGGACAAGAAAAAGCTGAGATGGGACAATTCTACCATAAACGCTAGTCCTTACACACGGTGAATCAATGATCCACTATTACTAATGCAATTAAAATCAATTCTTGTTGTGAGAGGACTAGCGCGTTTTTAGACCATAAAGGAATTTTAAACCAATTTCCTTTCAAAGTCTGTATACCTACAAAAATACAGCCATTCCAAATTTTACAAAATCGTTTCAAATTCCAAAAGGTGAAAAAAGAACAATGGCTGCATTGAACCGAGGTGTTAAAGAAAATAAAGCCCTTAGGTAAAACTATGAGAGCGGATGGAGGACGGGCGGAGTCCGCATCCATAAATGAGTGATGATCAAGCAGGAAACAGATCCGTCAGATCTCAGAAGTGATAAAAAACTTCTGCTTGTGACAGATCAGCTGAAATTGTGCTGTATGTTATCGAGTCTCTTAGTATCTATCTCTTCCCAGTTTTCATGTATGATGGGATGCCCCCTCTTGCCGTCAGCCCCTCAAAGCGCTTGTAAGTGTAGTTGATAAACACCCAGTCTTTGCTCTTCAGATCAGCCTCGGTGTGGTTGGATACAACAGGAGCTTTAGAGGACAGAGTGAGAGAGAACATTATTACAGGTAATCTATAACATGGTTAATGAATTTTAAAGAACATCAACTGACTATAAATGTACCTGAAGGTTGGAGAATGTCTGAATCGGGAAACTCGTCAAAGTTGGAGGTGTCATCAATGCTTTTGATCTCAATTGGAATGGCTGCTGGCCTCTCCCTGGAAAACACACAGACTGTGATCAGAACAGCACACTAGTGGCAGTTGTGGCCTAGTCACGGATTCAACTCCCGGCAGCAAACAACAGAGCAAGGCACCTCATCCCCAATTGTTCCCCAGGCTCCACAGTGATGCCCACTGCTCCATATGTGTGTGCATGATTTGTAGTGTGTGTTCACAACTCATTACTCCAATGTCTGTGCGCTAACTGGATAAGCTAAATGCATGGGTCACCATACCTGGCCTGCACGTCATTTGCATACTACCAATTCCAAACATTCCTACTCATTCCAACTTTCCTATTTATCCAAACAACAATGATGATTCTATAAATCATGATTTCCTTAATATGATTTTCCTAAATACAAGCCTTTCTCCAACATTAATGTGTACAGTTGTTGACATAAGTTGAAAGTTCTACCTTATATGGTCATAATCCACCCCCTCAAAGAAAGCATTAGTTTTGATCTCCTCCACTCCATTGGCACCAATCCTATGCTCGCTCTCACAACAGAACCTGGAAAAAAAAAACATGTATAAACACAAGATCAAGAAGAAGACCATAAATAATGGCTAAATAAAGGCAGTGTAACATTTTAGCAAACGATATGAAAACAGAGCCCAATCTTTTCCCATAATGCTAAAGAAAAGTGAGTGAGAGGAACCTGAGGATGAGATCTTTGGCCTTCTCTGAGATGGGAACCTCAGGTGGAAAGGTCAAGGTTTCCCGCCAGTTCATCACTTTCCTGTAAGTCTCCTGAGGCGTTTCAGAGCAAAATGGAGGGTAACCTAAAAACCGCCACACAAACATATGATTACAGTTTGAGCATATTCAAAATTTTTACTGTATTTACAAACCAAATCGTTCTGAAATTCTCACCTATTAGCATCTCATACATAATGACCCCCAGACTCCACCAATCACAGAGCTTGTTATAGCCATTTTGCATAAAGACTTCTGGAGCAATGTAGTCAGGGGTTCCAACAGTGGAGAAGGCCTGACAATAAAGAGAATTCATTCAGACTGACTTTTTGTCTTTGCAACCACAAATAATTAGTAACCCAACAAAAAATGAATTTCTAATACATTTATGTTTAATCCACAATTCTGTTTAATCCACAATTTCTGTTTAAGTCATATAATTGTGTTAAGTCTCAATTATAGACATTAAAATCTCACTAAACACACAGTGTTGTATTTTAATAGAATCTGGTCTAGAATACACCTGGTCTGGAAAAATCAAGAGTCCGTTCGCCTGCTAGACACTTTTTTACGCACCAAACAACTACGTGTAGGATAGCACTAGATAAAGAGGAAACTCTTACCAGCTGTCTTCTGTTTCTCTTCCATGTCTCTGCTTTTCTCTTTGAGTTCATATTTTGTAATGCTATAGAAAAACAGAAAGTTATAAACAGAAAGTTATTCCATCAGAACAGAAACAGACATGCAGTCCCAACATTGGTTCATATACACCAACATCATGCAAAATGTAGTAACGCTTACAACTTCAATGATGTGTTCAAAGATTTATGTTAAACACATATTTACAAATTCAACAATCACTCGTGTTTTATACTTGGAAGATGATCATCTGGTGATGAAAATCAAGTCTGTAAGATCTTTCAGAATAAGATATAGGAAAATGACATTTGTCTGCTTACTGAAATCACTAGGAAGGCTGTGGTTGAGGTTTCTGTAGAACTCAGTGCGGTGAGCTTTCTTTAGACCAGTGCAAAGGCCAAAATCAGACAACTTCACATGTCCCTGGAGGAACCAATCAGACAGTCTGATAAGAATCACTCTTTGGAAAAAAACTGTGAGAATATGCTTAACTACGCTAATAAGAATAGATTTAGATTTGAAGTGATTGTGAAATAAGGCACAAAATGTGTGTTTCATGTTCTCACCCTTGAATCCAGCAGCAGGTTGTCTGGTTTGATGTCTCTGTGGATGAAGCCCAGCTGGTGAATGGAGTCAATAGCCAACACAGTCTCAGCAATATAGAACTGTGTGGCCTCCTCCGTTAAAGTGTCTTTCTTCATCAACAGAGTCATCATATCACCTGAGAACACACACACACACACACCTTTTGAAGAGCCTTGGCTTAGCTTTCCTGCAACTGGTAAAGCATGGTGGTAGCAGCACCAAGGTCATGGATTTGATTCCCAGAAACTGCATGTACTAATAAACCTCATATCCAACCTCCAAATATGTGGATTTGACTTTGTATTTTGATGGTTAATGTATTCATTAAGCTTAATTTTAAAGACATAGTGGTTCAAACTAGCGCTCACCTCCAGGCAGAAACTCCATGATGAGGTAGAGGTTCATCTTATCCTGAAAGCTGTAGAACATCTTGACCACCCACTGACTATCTGCCTCTACAAGAATGTCCCTTTCTGCTCGAATATGACCAACCTAAAACATAGAGACAGATATTAGTGCACATGATAAGAAACAATGTCTGATGTGGCTCCATCAGTGAAGACTCACCTGTTCTTTCTCAAGCATGTCAGCCTTACGTAAGATTTTCATGGCATAAACATGACCCGTGTCTTTCTTCTGTACTAGACGCACCTACATATGTGAAAACACATCAAATTTTAAGGTATAAATTTCATACATTTTTTTTTTTAGATTTTTGGTGCATTTTCTCAGAAGAAAAATACTGTTAATTGTAAATGCTTGTATCTGCTAAGATTTGTAAAAAAAAAAAATAATAATAATTGACTGAAACTCACAAAACTTCAGTTCTGATTTTATGCAACTCTTAATAACAAGAATCTCATACCTCTCCAAAAGCTCCCCGGCCAATCACTTTGAGTGACTCAAAGTCCTCTAATCCAAGTCTTGTTCGCTTGAGACGGAGAAACTCAGTCTCTTTTCGAGCATGCTCAGACCGTCGAATACGTTTCTGCAGAACCAGAAATTTTAAAGATGAAACCAACCAATCATGAGCAATGACCACACTGACTAAATATCATAATTCTAGATTGAGAGACATAATAATGTACCATTCTAAAAGCTGCCAATAAGAATCTCATGGAGCCTGCATTTTAAAATGCAGTAGCAAAATTACAATACAACCCTCTGTGCATTAAAATATTTATTAAAAACAGCAGTGTCTATATCAATACACTTGTATTAGTAAGCAGGGCGCTGTGTGACTGAGGGTGGGCCTCAGAACCTCACCTCTTCGTCAGCCAGTCCCTCTTGATCCATGACCTTCTCCAACTTCTGCTGCCTGTAATGGAAAAAGGAGAACTTTTACACATGTGCTGAAACACAAGCACCAGTGTTTGCTAAGAAGCATGGTTGTGTCATCAGTCCAATGAAAGGTGTGGCCACATAGTTTGGTGTGATTTCAATAGGGGGCAGAACAGAGTTTTGTATGAAATGGCCAATGGAATGTAGAAAGATCTTAAAGATAAAAAGGGAAGAAATGACAGATAGTGGTCTCACCATACTCTGTCAAACCTAAAGCATGTAAGGAATTAACATTAAACTGCCTAAATATTTACTCTACTTATGTAGACCTGCAAAACCTGTTTGGTAGCAAAAGTCTTAAAGGCAGGGTAAACAATCTTTTCCAGAAATATTTTTCATTACAATGGTTAAAAGGCTCTTCACATACTGATATCAATCACTGAGTGGTATAAATTAATTTATATATCTTGTGTGGAAGGACCATAAGATGTTTGTCCAATCATTGCACTCGGTCAAATGCAATGATAGGATGTCACACCTGCCTGTCAAACTGTTTTTGAATACCTCCATGCAGTATTGAGGAGGCATGGCTTTGGATATTGCTCTGAATGGAGGGCGGGATCTTATGCTATCAAAGCTAATTGGCTTTCAAAATCAGTCAATTAGTAAATCTAAAGCCAAACCTAAGACGGAAGCCCAGTTATGATTTTGGCTTTAGCATCAAATGATCCACAAAACAAGGCAAAGGCTTTTTGTTTAATACATGTTTAGTTTGAGAAGACAAAGCTCCAGATATTAACAGAATGAATGTAATATTTGACTCACCTCGTCTCTCTTTCCTC
>JAZGTK010012660.1:0-14798 GCA_036877625.1 Ambastaia sidthimunki | reverse complement strand
ATTGTAATGTTAAACTCTTCTGAATTGTGAAGGATTTTGTGTGTTTTGTCAATAAGAATGTGTGTTTACATGTGCTTGTGTTGTTTGTGTATATTATTAGCTTAATTGAACATAATAGCAGCGTGTGTGTGTGTGTGTGTGTGTGTGTGTGTGTGTGTGTGTGTGTGTGTGAGAGTACAAGAATTCAGAGAGAAAAGTAGTTCTGAAGTGTGACAAAATGTCTCTGCAGGAATATCTAGAGACGTCCACAGTGTGAATTCAGAATCATTCTCTCATAATGGGGAATGTTTTCTTTCAGAGGCAGGTTCAGGGTCAGTCTGCAGTCATTATTGTTCTTTATATAAAAACCAAACAAATCTGTCATATATCCACATTCACATTAACTAGGACACTCGAAAAAACCTTATTGTGGGATGTCTGAGGATGTTTTCAATTGTAGAAACAATTTTTGAGAAATCACAGCATTAGTTTGTAGCTCTGGGGTTGTTTGCAGGGTTATAGTTACTCTGATGTCACAATAATTCACTTTATATAAAAACAATAAAAGTCTATTATATGTCCCTATTTAAATAGCTAAGTAAACACATGTGGGGGTGAGGTTGAGACTGCAAGGAAGTCAGATGGTAAGGTGTGTCCTGTATACAGTGAGGTCAGGAAAAGGATGCGCGCGCGCGCACACACACACACACACACACAAACTGTTTTATTTCTATTGTGACTGAAGGAAAGGGTTATTAATGTTGCTTGTGACTTTACTAGATGGAACACAGAGTGTGTTAGCTTGTGTGTGTGTTATCTTGTGTGTGTTTGTGAGTGTCATTGTGTTTGTGTGTATCAGTGTGTGTGTGTGTGAGGTTGCATGTGTGTATGTGGGTGACATTGAATAGAGATGCATTTGTCCAGCTCCACAGGAAATGATCTGATATGAAGTGTGTCATTTCCTTCATTCATTCTTTTTAGTCTGTGAATCACCACATAGACAGTGAAGAAAACTCCTTCAGCTCTCACTGACATTCAGAGACGTGAGTCACTGAGGGAAAGTGAGCGCTGAGGGAGTTATGATGAGTTTATGGGTGACTCATGGGAGTTAAATTATGCTGTCAATATGACGGTAAGGTTAATGCGGATGATTGTTTGAATGAGAGATTTGTACGGCAGTGGATGATGAGTTTTGGTGATGCAGGGACTGTATGTACGTGTTACACGTCTGTTTGAACTTGCAGAGAAGCTGGAAACCGTCGTTGTCTCCTACCTCAGGGCTTGCATTATACACACACACACACACACACACACACGATACAACATCCTGGATGTACGAATTTAATTAATAATCACCACTTTGCAATGGTGATGATTCAGATGTAGTTTGTGTACTGCAGGTTCTGATTCAGTGTTTGTTTTGCACTGTTTACTCTGTTTAATTTGTTTCGTGATAAACACATCATGAAATTGGAACAGATCTGTGGCCTCTTTTGGGGGTTTTTGAACAGAAATGCTGTCTAATGTCTAATTTACTGTCAAAGAGATATGAGAGTAAACTGCTGTTCTATCTGGAAACAATCACTGTATTAAATGTTTAGTTTACTTTTTCCAAACCAATTTATTCAGAAACATTACTGATGTTGTTTGTCAAGGGTAATTAGAAGACGAGTGGAACCAAAACTAGTTGATTTTAAACAATGTTCAGAGCTGAAGAGGAACAACCCTGTTTTTCTGCATGTGAGAACAAGTAAAAGCAGAAACCATAACCTGGGTGTGTGTGTGTGTGTGTGCGTGTGTGTGCGTGTGTGTGCGTGTGTGTGCGTGTGTGTGCGTGTGTGTGTGCGTGTGTGTGTGCGTGCGTGTGTGTGCGTGCGTGTGTGTGCGTGCGTGTGTNGTGCGTGTGCGTGCGTGTGCGTGCTTGTGTGTGCGTGTGTGCGTGTGTGTGCGTGTGTGCGCGTATGTGCGTGTGTGCGTGTGTGTGTGCGTGTCTTTCAGCATGAGTCCGGCACGAGGCAGAGGGACTGATACAGTGTTCTGATGTATTCAGTACTGACGTGCTGATGGAGTGAGTACTCATCCTGCATTTCAGTATCAGTTTTACACACACATTTACATCCATCATTTGAAAAGATCTTAAAGACTCACAGCTTCACTAGTGATCAGACATGTGTCATTTGAATTCCGCTTATTTAAATGGTTTGAATCTGATGCCCCATAAGGGAGAAAACGGTTTTTGTTTAAATGTATTAAAAATTAAATCTAATTGACAGATATATATTTAGACACTTTGATCTGAACAGGAAAATGGTGATGTCATACAGTACAGAAAGGGCTGATGTCATTTTGTCAAAACAATGTATGTGTATTCTGTGTGCATCACAAGCCCACACTTACTGTCATACATGATATTACTGTTTATAAAAGACACATTTAGAAAGAGTAAAACACTGATGTCTCATCAGAGCTGCTGTGTACATGAACAGTGTGTGATTTTAAACACACCGCTTTCTCTGCCGTTCTCTTCTTCTATTTGTGAGAAAGAGAGATCACAAGGGAAAGAAGAAGACACAAGGTTTCTTTTCTCTCTTCATCACTGTCTATCAGTACTGTCTGCTGTTTCTGTGCTCAGGATAAGAATTAGTTGTATTTATGTAGATGATGCAGAAACATGTGATCAGTACTGTATGTAGGTTGCACTAAAGCATGTAAACACTTGTGTTATTAAACATTACTCTGTTTCAGCATCCAGACCAATAACACACACAGTTTTAATTACTGCGCTAGATTACTCTTGAACTGTTGATAAATGACCTGCGAAGTCGTTTTTGGATACATGATTCACTTCACCTGTAAACATGTAGCATTGAGATTTGACAAAAAGCTGTCATACTCCTCTTGTGTTTATTGATGAATGTTCAGCACTGTTTTAAGGTTTCGGTGTGAATTGTAGTCAGTATACAGCGTGTGCTGTGCTGTCTGCTAGTGTTCGGTTCTGTCAATATCTTTTAATATCATTTAAATCACAGAATTAGATGTCAACACACTGACACGTGTCCCCACAGACACTCAACATCAACAGTACAGATGGTGTGAAGCATTGTAGTATATGAAGATATTATTTTTCATTTGCAATGTGATTGTTGATATAACACACACACACACACACGCTGGTATTATGTTCAATAAAGCTAATAATATACACAAACAACACAAGCACAAATAAACACACAGATTTCATTGCTAGTCACCACAATGTAGGTGTGTGAGATTTGAACCTTTCTTGAGGGGACATTTGGTTCCAACAAGGGTACAAGAACACACACACACAAATGTTTGTACAGTTTGTAAATGGTTACTGGCTAGTTACCATTGTGGGAGGTGGTGGGGGGTATTGTTGATGTTGATGTATTGTTGATGTTAAGATCTGCTGATTGGCTCTGGGGGAGAGGGGCCCCACCCTTAGAAGTGTTGCCCTGGGCTGTTTGAATTATAATGACAAACCCTTGGAACAAGATGGAAAAAGATTATGGCAAAAATGATTAAAATCCTCAAAAAACCTAGAAGCAACTAATGCTGTCATGTCCTTTCCTCATATTGATTTTACTGAAGTGCAGTTCATTCTCACAGCTGTGTTTATAAAGAAAGATTCACATGCTCACACACACGCATGCACTGAAACCGCAGCATCTCTCCGAATGAAAATCAGACATTCTGCAATTTGATTTATCTAAGCATCTCCTTCCTGTAGCGTCTCTCTTTTCCCCAAATTCCTTTTTCATCTTCGTTCATTCATTTTTCCCTCCTCTGCTCTAGATCGTGTTATTCTTTCAGAACGCTCTGCATGCGAGCGAGCGAGCGGGGGGAAGAGAGAGAGGGTAGAGGCTGTTGATGATGTTGCTGCAGCGGTGATGATGCTCTGGTGGGGGAAAGCTGACAGACACCCTGAACTCACACACTCTCTCTCTCTCTCTCTCTCTCTCTCGCACTGCTGTGCTGCTGTGAAGGAAGTTAGAAGCGTTGCTATTTTCAGCGGGTGAGCGAGCAGAGCTGAGGTGGGCAGATGGGCTGCATATGGAGATGTGAATGAATCTCAGGGAAACGGCAGCTCTTCTGGATGAGTGTGTTTGTGGAGGAACACCAGACGCTGTCTTTGGATGCTGACACACATGCATGCAGAGGACAGAATGGCAAGTTTTGGAAAACTTACGGATTACTTTAACCGTCGGCGTTCCAGGGATGAGCTGGTGGCTCGGAGAGATGCCCGCCGCAGTGGCAGTTACTGCTGTACAGTTGCTGAGGCCAGGTATTCCCAGAGAGAGGGAGATTTAACAGTGTGTGGCGGATTGAAGGAATGTTGCTGTTCTGGGAATTTCATGTGCGTGCGTGCATGTGTGTGCGTGCATGTGTGTGTGTGCATGTGTGTGTTTGCGTGTGCGTGCATGTGTGTGTGTGTGTGTGTGTGTGCGCGCGTGTGTGTGTGTGTGATGTCCCTCCTGAAGGCATTAGCATGACATTTATTATGAAGAGTGCTAATCATATGTGCTCTGTCCTGTAATGATGCTGTCACACAGATTTTATGTGGCATCACACAAATAAAACAGAGGAATCTCTTCATCACTGTTACAACCAAAATCACAGTGTGTGTGTGTGATGTCAGATTTCAGCAGCTTTTTTCAGGTCTTACTCATCTTTGATAGTATTTTATGCCACATTTGCGGTGAAGTAAAAGTTGGGTCACTTCATCTGGACAGGACAGAACTGGATCAGAGGGCAATCAGAGAGCAATGAACAGCCAATAAAATAAGAGAAGACATCTGATGTCATAGTTTAACATCTTTACAGGGGTGTGAGTACTCACAGATATCTGTGTCACTGACTGACAGCTTATCAATTATATTCAGATCAGATACATATGATCTATTTTATTGTCAATCTGTTGTAAGTTCTATTTACAGTTTTAATTCAGATTAATTGTGCACATCATTGAACTGAAAGTTTGGTGATCCTCATGCCACAGAACATCTGAGCGGATGCTGTAGATTTTCTGATCTCATTCATGCTTCTGTTTGTTCAGGTGACGTGATTTCTGTGTGATTCAGTTCCTTCAGTTCTGCATGACCTTTGCTCTGCAGGAGATGGAGATGTATGTGTGTTCCACACAATGAAATTGATGGTGACCACATGTGTGAAGCTCCAAATATACACCATAAAAATAGTTCATGTGACTCATGTGTCTCCTGAAGCTATATGAGGATGAGTTATTCACTGAGCTGATTGATCTCTTTCATTTAAACAAGAGACACAAACTCCACAGTGTGATGTAGAGCATTATTCATATACTGCAGGTCAGAATTCTGTAGTTTACTAACAAACAGCAAGATCACATCTTGCGTTGGAACAATGATTCAAACCAGCATGGCCAAGGCTTGTATTATGTTTAATGGCACACGTGTTCATCAGAGACTGTAGATGTAGTGCTGTGTCAACTCCTGCTGCAGATGATGTGTGTGTGTTCTCTGGATGTTCTTTGTATGTTGTGACATACAGAAGAGCTTCAGTTTGAGCTGTAGATGTCGTTTACTCCAGTGTTTCATGCCGTAATCATGTTGCATAACCCGACGGCTGTTCAGATCACAGACAGACGCTGTCACAGTCTGCTGTTGAGTTTCCTCATACTGTCTGAAATTTGCTGCTCAGTCTCTGGCAGGCGTTCACACGGAGAGACGGCCAATCTGGCCTGCATGTATCAAAAATAACATTTTTACCCGTGTAAAACTGGCTGACATTGCCATGCAGTTGCCGGGGTGTTGCTAAGGCGTTGTGGGGTGTTTCAAGTTAGCTCTTACTGGCCCAAATTAAAAAGCCTACCCCAAATCTCTCTGATGCTCTGGTTTTCTATATATACTTCAGTCCCTTCAGTGTTAGTCTGTCGGGTTCATCATTGTTTCATCGTCCGCCAGGTAAAAATCTGATAACTTCAAAAAAAGTAACAGCACAGCCTCAACACAAAAACAATTTTCTCGTATGTTAATGAATCTGTGTTGATTATTGATCAGTTGTCAATGATTGTGTTTCAGGTCGTTGGAACGGAGACTACAGAGGCCTCTGTTGGCCAAATCTAGAACATTACCCAGCATCCCTCAGTCTCCTGCTGCGGTCCGTGTGCAGCAGTCCCGGAACGTTTGTGAACGGCGCTCACAGCTGCCGTCCAGCCCCGGTCCTGCTGACGCCTGCACGCTGCCCCCTGCAGGTACATCAAAACATTGAAATATTGCTTTCTGTCCAGTTAAGTGTCAGCTGATTATCTGCAGGGATTCTCATGAAAACAGGACAAAATAAAAAACATGTTTTGCATTAAGAAATTAAAACGTTCATCTAAGGACTGTTGTTACTCATGTAATTGCTTTGCATTGTGACATTAATTTTCATTATCCTCTCAGGTGATTGTCCGTACTGTATTATAATGAGCCTCTACTAATCACTTAAATGATTAAAATAGTTTATTTAAATCTGCATAAATTAAAGGCAGTTTAACAAAACAATTTAAATACATTTTTACATTTAAAAATTTTGCATTAAAATAAAAACATCTTTATGGTCTTAAAAATAAGCTGCTTTTTTAATGCAAAATACAATTTTTTATTTCTCTGTGGGTGACAGGATTTTATCTTATACTTATATAGTTTGTGAATGACATTCATCCCACAGAATCTTTATTTACAACATGTGCGAGTGTCTGCATGCACTCGATGTTTACTTCCTGCCTGCTTCGCTTGGTCAGATCCTGTCTGTCTTTCTAAGGCTTTTCTGAGAAACACAGAGATTTCTTCACTGTCCCTCAACTGTTCAGCCCAAAGTCTTAGCTCTCTCCCCATTCTAGTTGCTTAGCAACCACCATTGCCAACAGAGGAGCACGCGGCTGTTTGAGTGCACACACCAGACCCGGTCCGCTCTCAGTGAGTCTGACCAAATGTCTCATAGACAGATTGATCCAGAAGAGACTGACTCGAGTCTGATAAACATGAGTCTGACAGCTGCCTGATGTCCCCATCACACGTTCATGCTTCAGCACGGCTGCCCGTGTGACACAGGCTGTCAGGGGCCGTCTTCATGTTCAGTAATTCATAGTGTGTGATGTGTTTAAAATCTCACGTATTCTCAGGTGAGATGTGGCGTCTGGAGGATGAAAATGAGGGCGTGGCCTCCACTAGCGCCGGTGATCTCCGCCCACGCTCTCAGTCACCGTTCTCACGTTTCCGTCGCCGGGCGGCGTATCTAAGGAAAAGCATGTCGGCGGACGACCACCTGGGTGATTCTGAATTTGAGCCCCCGCAGACGGAGGGGCGGAGCTTAGCTGACCCAAAAGTCAAACTGAAGAGGAAGTTTGTAAGTTGTTCAGTGTTGTTTTTCACTGCAAAGAATTCTGTCAACATTTCCTCATCCTTATTTCTTTCCAAACCTGGATGCTGTTATTTGATTGTGGAAGGTGACATTGTGATGATATTAAAATCTAAAACAAAATGCAGCACAAACGAGAGAGAGATGTGAATTTGAGAATGACGTGTTGGAACCTGACAATGTTTACCTGTCATTGTATGAAAAAGATGAACGTAAACATTCTTTAAATGTGATGTTGTGTTCTGCGAACAGATTTCAGGTTTAAAGTAAAATGCAGGTCAGGGCATCAGGACAGAATTTGAATTAATCTTTTGAAATACAGGTTGGAAGTTCCAAAGCACATCACCAGCAGAGAAATGTACACACACTCACACACTGAGGGGCTTGTATTAATATTTGATGTGGTGTGTATGATAGCATGTAAACTGAACCCTCATTACCTGCCTGTGTGTGGTAATAGAGGCTCAAGTGTTGAGTTCAAGCTGGCATGTGTGAGGGTAGAGTGTGTGTTCTGTGACAGGATGGACTCTTCTCTGCTCCTCATCAGTGGTCTCTGTTTAGGGGTAAGACATCTATAAATGTGCGGCTGATTGTTAGTCTTCTGATTCTTCATATGTAGGGATGTAGAAGCATGTTTTCATAGTCTAGGATCAGAAGTGTGTTTAGGGATATAGAGACACAGCAGCTGGTGTCAGATCTGATGAAGTCTTGAGATGTTTTGTTGAAATTGTTACAGCAGCTTTGCTTTGATGTGTGAGACTTTAAATGGATTCAGTTCAGTAAATTCTCCGCAGGTTAAAACCCTTTCAGTTCTTTCTCTAAATTCTTAGCATTTAAAACTGGCTGAAATACTAAAGCTGATAAACTATGACTATAATATTGATTAACTCACTAGTTATTCTCACTAACTGACCAGTTGATGTTTAGGCGACTGTTTAACAAGTCTACCATATTTTACAAGCTCTCACACCCTCTGAATGTTGTTTTTGAGTGTAAGAGTATTATGGTAAGCAGATTATGATTATATAATGTAGTGTATTTTTAGGGTACAGTATTAATTCTTACTCTCTTGACACCCTCAGACATGATGCCAGTGTTGCAGGACTGTCACAGTTGACAGTGTTTGTGTTTGCTTACAGTCAGAGATCTGCAGGAGAAGACCTTCTGTCTGTGTGGTAGCTTCTCCTGCTTCAGTTTTCTGCTGTAGATGATTGTCCATCTGGAGAATGTTTACTTTCTTCTCCATGGATATTAATGGCAGGTATTTGTGACATAATCTTTGGATTTGTTATGGATTTTTGTATAAATCCACATTCTGTTTCAATGGCTTGTTGGATTGAATTATGGATAACACCAAAGATCAGATTGTAATCGGTCATACAGTTTGGATCTTCAACTAAAAGAACAGAAACAGTCTGTTTCATAAGAACTTGATGTGTGCTTGTGTGTGTGTGCTTGTGTGTGTGCTTGTGTGTGTGCTTGTGTGTGTGCTTGTGTGTGTGCTTGTGTGTGTGCTTGTGTGTGTGCTTGTGTGTGTGCTTGTGTGTGTGTGTGCTTGTGTGAGTGCTTGTGTGTTCTTGTGTGTGTTGAACACAGTGTGTGTTTGTCGAGGGTTTTGTTAAAGATCACATCAAGTTTTATGCAGAGATTTATGATGATAAATTCAAGGGCACACATACTTTTCCTGTTACTGTATAACAATTATTGAAAGGTTGTTTAAAATAGTTTTAAATGAGTTGTAGCATGTCACCCCACAGGGCACTGATGTGACTGCTTGACTTTTCATGTTAACTTTTCAGGTTGGTTAATGTCTATCATCAGGAAAGGCTTATTTTGTATAGCAAACTCGTTCATTTTCGTGTGTTGGTTGCAGGATATGTAGTTAACACATGTAGTTCAGGTGACAGACCCCTAGATGGCAGTGCCGAACAGCTACACAGTCTGTCAGTCTGCATCTCTTAATACTGTGTCATTCTGCTTTCAAATGTTATTTCAATCTCTTTATTAAAAGAGCTACAAAAATACACAAAACTGAAAGTGAGCAAAACAGAAAAGTTATATTTGTATGTGTTATATTTGGTGTTTTCATCTCTGTAGCTACATTACTCTTACATGTACATTTATTCATTTGGCAGACGCTTTTATCCAAAGCGACTTACAGTGAATTCAAGGTATAAATTTTCTTTTTATCAGTACTTGTATTCCTGGGATCGAACCCACAACCTTTACGCTGCTAATGCAATGCTCTACCAGTTGAGCTACAGGAACACTCTTAAGTGTTTGTGTTTGTTACACAGACAGACGCAGTAGCTCACACACACACACACACACACACACACACACACACACACACACACACTGGAGGGGCGGAGGGCTGGACATTTTTCATGCGCTGCAGCGGTTGCCGTTGGTTACGTGGTGAAATGGCGGTCATTAAGGGTCATTATGTATTTAAATGTGGGATGTTTTCTTCCAACTCATCCACACACTCGTCTGCTGTCTCACTCACTCTTTTCTCATGAGTTCTCGCTCAACTTCATTTTTCTTCAAGATCAGTTCCTGTATGAAAGCAGAAAACTGATTTACCCAGTAAATAACAGTCTGGGTGTTGAGTTTAGATTTAGTTTCAGGTTAATCTCTAACAAGTGTGTGTATTACTTATTTCCACTGACAGTATCTTTGTGTTAGTCTGAGATGAATGGAGTCCTGACGCATGTGTGTGTGATTGAGTTATTTGAACAGAATTTTTATCAGACCGTCTCAGTCCTGTGAACCTAAATGAAGAGTGATGGCTAAAATCAACAGACATGTTTCATTTTAAATGTGCACTAAACATCAAACAGAGCCGACATGTGATTAACACACTTCAAGAACTCTCAAAGATGAAAGAACAAACAGCGAGTTTCTGAGAAACACAGAAGTCATGTGATGATTATGAAGGGAGGGGGCTTAGCATAATGCAAATGAGAGAGAGAGAGAGAGAGAGAGAGATTAAGCTGTCTTTAATTCAATGTAAATTGTCTTCATTCACTGGCCCTCATGTGGTTCCAAACACAAACCACTTTCTCAATTCTGTGGAACACAAGATGTTTTTGGCTGAAGTGTTCCTTTAAAAACAGAATTATAATATTTGATAGAAACTTTGACTTGATGAATATTGATTAAATTCAGCTATGAGTAATTCTGTTGTGTTCATTACAAAGAGAGAGAGGCTATATGGCTTATGAGGTTGAGGGTTGTGTGTGTGTGTGCATGGATTAGTCCATCTACAGTGTGTCAGTTCAAACATGTCTGTGTGTATGAATGGTCTTGTATTTGTCTGTGTTTTGGTAGGTTATTAACTAATCAGGGAGGTTTTATAATGAAATACGAGCACTAAATGAAATGGCGTTTCTCATGCAGACTGTGAGTGTGTGCTGTCTGGTCACAGTGTAGATTTAATGTGCTTACAGTAAGTAACACAGTTGTTACAGTTGTTAAGTCGATCGGCTGCAGACTGATGTTTTATCTTCAGGTGTGGACAGTGTTCATACAGTGGACAGATGCTCTGAAGCTGATGAAGGATCTGAAGGTTTCTGCTTGTTAAATGAAGGTTAAATGCACCTTTGGCTGTGTGATGCAGTGTGAGTTTGCAGTGGACAGTCTCTGGTTCTGATGTGGTGTCAGCTCTCTGTAGGTCTCTTGAAGGTGGACAGATTGAAGTTTGAAGTGGCTGGATTTATTACTGCTTGTTTACAGCGTGTTTTGCTCTGGACTTCATGGTCTGCAGCATTCTGTCACAGCCTTCATTTTGTTTTGAATAAACTGACACTTATTGGTTGTTCAACGAGAAGAGTGTATAAATACATGTGTGTGTGTGTGTGTGTGTGTGTGTGGACTGGCTGAATGCCAGCTGTACACTGAAAGAACGCAGCCCTTCATGCTTACAAACAGTCCTTGGAACTTACAGAGAGCCACTGCAAGATGTGTGTGTGTGTGTTTATAAATATGTGTCTGTGTCACTGAGTCTATCTACTCCATCACACACACGCATACACACACTGTGCAAGACCAGCATGTTTTGTAACACTGAGGATTGTGGGTTTGTGAGTTTTTCTGAAGTTGTAGTTTAAGGCAGTCAGTGTAAGTGCAACCCAAAATCAAATATTATATTTATTCAGCTGGATGTTTATAAGTGATATTCAGTGCAGGTTTTGGACTGTAAGATGGTCAGAAGATCAGTGTGTTTAAGTCAAGCATCACTGTTGTTATTGCTGAGACTCAGGAACAGCTAATGGCTTCAGGAGGGTGGTCTTCTGTGTTCTCTGAGCTTTCACGGCTTCAGCATCATTGGAAGACGTTCTTTAAAGAGCTTTTGTCATTCCCGTCACGTCCACACGCGAGTGTGAAGGAACTTTGACACTGTCAGAAATAGAGACACTCTTCAAGATCTTTGAGATAACAAAGACTGTCTGAGCTTTTGTGTTGGAAGACGGACGTTAACTGGGCAAAACTCATTTTTAAAGGAAAGATAGTCAGTTATCACCCATTTCATCTGATTATGAATTGAATATATGAATAGTCCAGCAAAGCTCAGATTCAATTTCCAGTCGATGAATTATAATAATAATTACGCAAAAAACACTAAGATCACAAACAACCTGTTTATTTGAAGAAATACACAAACCTTGTTTCTGTTTTTTTTTAATCTTCCGTCTTTTGCTCGTTGTCATGACAACATCAGTTACTCAATAAATGAGATTTGAAATATCAGCCAGGAGAGAGAGAGAGAGTACACGCACACGTGAGAACACGCATGTCTTGTATGTGAGTGTATGTGTTGTTTATGTGAATATTTGTAGTATTTATTACAATGTAGTTTGTGATTGTATGTCATGAAGGTACAGTACAGGTATGTTGTGTGTGTGTATGTCTGTGTGCAAATCAGTGTGTGCGATTGTGCGTGTGTTAGTGCATGAGTGTGTGCGCGCTCTTGGCATAATCGCGTCCAGGAAACAGACGTATTCTGGGCTGTCGGCTTCTATTTATTCACACGGACACTCAAAGGCCTCTGTAAGCCCCCATTAAGACAGGAATGGAATGTATTGAGACCTGTCTGCACACACACACACTCACAGCCATTCGCTAGCAAATTTCCATGAGCAGGTCTGTAGCAGTGCAGATGATAGCAGCTCTTCTAACTTTAGAGCTCTTAAATATTCCAGCATAAAAACACATTACACTACACAAATGCACCAGAGTAACAAACACACACAGATCTGCACATGCTTGCATTCACACATTTAAACACACATATTTAACACTTAAGTCAGCCTTTCCTGTTGAAAATACATGTGACTATATAATATTTTATACATTTTAAACATAGACATAGTTATTGTTTGTTATCACTCATGTTTAATAAATGGTATTTAAATAGGGACATATAATATATATTACACTATTTTTTTTCTACAGACCAATTTTAACAAAGCGTTTTGCATTTTTAGAATAAACATTTACTGAATTTATTATGTGGGTTTTTTTCAGATGAGGACATTCAAAACAGAATATGTTATCAGTTTTAGCCGACTTTGGGGACAAATTTGTCCCTGAAGGATGGTTAAGTATGTACTGTATACACACAAAAACATACACATATTTACACACACAGCTGTGTGTCCATTCATAGTTGGAGCTCTCACTGTCTCAAATCCCAGAGATTCCAGGGTCTGATCCGGGTCTCAGCAGGACTTTAAAGTTTTTTCCACTCTGGAATTTTTGGGAAAATTACATTCATGTACAGCAGCGATGGTCACAGTGTTTGGAGGGCTCTGATTGGCTGCTGAGCGAGCGAGGGATGTAGAGGCAGTGGAAATTTAGCAGCAATGAATGAGCGGTAGATGAAAGCAGGACTAAAGTCAGGATGGAGGAGTTGACAGAGGTCTGCAGAGAGAGAGAGAGAGAGAGAGCTGATATCTCTTTAGTCCTGCTGTCTGCCACACAGCTTTGTTCTCAACCTCTGTGTGTCTGTTACAGACCCCACAGCACCCCCCAGTTTCTAAACTTACTGTTTGATAAAATAATGAAATATTATCATTGATTATGATAGAACAGTGAAAGGTCACATGTTTACCTGTCAGCTCAATTAATTAGGCTTAATGACATTAAATTGATTTAGCATAATTAACACATTTAGTTTATTTGGGATTTCCTAAATTGCATTCAGTACATTTAAACTAAACACAGTTTAGTAACTGGTCTGTGATTTGTTGGTGATTGATAAAGAAGGAGCATTTTAATGGATAATGTATTTCTTATTTTAAAATATGAATATGAAATAATTGGATGATAAATGTATAATTACATTACAATGAAAACAAACTAACCCATCTGTGAATAAATGTAGAAATTAAAGCTCATTCAACATTTGAGGTGAGTCATGTTTATATGTCAGAGTGTTATGAGTTTATATGTTATGTAGAGTGTTATGTTGTAAATGAGAAATCTTTATCCAGCCTCAGAAACACACAGCATCCCTGCATCAGTGTTGATTTGGATCTAATTGAGTTGGTTTGTGTGATTTGATGTTATTAGATGTGTGTGTGTGTGTGTGTGTTTGTGCTTTTGTTGTCAGGGTTACAGGTCACAGACTGAGCTCTGGTGTGTGTTTGATCTATGAGCAGAGATTTACAGAGATCTCGTGCTGACTGTGTGTTTGAGCGCAGCCTCGGGCTGTTCGCTGCTCTGGATGAAAGCTGCACTGTGATGTATTCTGAGAATAAGGGATATTCCAGATGCCAGGAGTGTGTGCTCATAGCAGGATGTGTTGTTATAAGTGTGTGTGTGTTTTGGGGCTGATGGGCGCTCAGTGGATGCTGGAATGCGGGGCAGTCATGCACAGTTGTGTTTGATTTGACATTCTCTGTAAGTGAAGGTCTCTGTAGCTTCTCCACGTGTGTGTGTGTGCGCGTGTGGTGTGCGTGGTGTGTGTGTGTGTGAGATCTGTGTGGAGACCTGTGAGAGACAGACGTTCTGTACTGAGTTTGTGGAGTGGCACAAATTTACAGGTGAAAGTGTTTCATTTCACTCAGAATCAGACAGAGAGTAGATGTTCACATGAGTTCAAAACTGACCCTGTTTGCTTGGGTTTTTTTTGCTTGTACTTTTCTACATCCAGTTAATTTCCAGTGGACAAAAACAAGCCACACCTCTATTTTCAGTGTTCTGTTCACTCTGTCACAGCAGTGAGGTCAGTCACAACTTCTGATTCAGTGTTCTGTTCACTCTGTCACAGCAGTGAGGTCAGTCACAACTTNNNNTTCAGTGTTCTGTTCACTCTGTCACAGCAGTGAGGTCAGTCACAACTTCTGATTCAGTGTTCTGTTCACTCTGTCACAGCAGTGAGGTCAGTCACAACTTCTGATTCAGTGTTCTGT
>JAZGTK010012659.1:0-14798 GCA_036877625.1 Ambastaia sidthimunki | reverse complement strand
ACACACCAGTCACACACACACAAACAGAGTGTACAGTGTGTGTAGTATATTTAAAATGCAAAATTTGTGGCTCCTGTATTGATGCTGGAAACACAGATAATGCAGAAGGTGACAGAAAGTTTCACCGCAGTGTGATAAGAGACACAGCCGGGCTGTGTTTTAAAGCAAACAGAATGACTCGTATTACGCTGGCTGGAGCGACACATTTACATTGCTAACCCTGCGTTATGATGTCATTTCTAGCATGTGATAGTTACTGTAGTAATGACCCAATGCTTGGTTAAAAGAACGTTATTCAAACATTTTTAAATTTGTTTTTACATTTTTAAAACATTCCACTAACAACTTAGGAATATTGTTTTTGATTTATATAATATACAATGTAAAAATGTTCTACTAATGCTACTGCAAGAACATTTTGATAACTTTATAAAAAACGTTAGCCAACATTCTGAGAACATTCCTTGTTAGCTGGGAGGCCATCAGCCCCTTCTTTATTTCATTTTTACTGAACGTTACGTGTTAATGCTCAGAGAGAAACTGCTGAGCACTTTTACAAACAAGCTCATCTGAACTGCATCACCAGAGACTAAATTATTCAAATAAATATTCTTATATGCTTTGGTTTATCTGTGGAAAATCAGCTGGTTTCTTGTTGAAATTGAAGTCAGACCATTTGTTAGTTGGATGTAATTATTCTATGTGCTTCTTGGATAATGGGAAAAATTCTAATAATGTTGGAAATTTGCTACAATGTTGCAACAAAACTGTATTTAATAGACACAAATCTGTTAAACCGGCGCCCTCTTGTGATGAAAAACAAATGAAAACAGCGTTTTAACTTCCTCCAGTTTAAAAGCTGGCGGGCAAATGTGCTTTGATTACAAATGATTTAATTCTGAGGTCAGTTCTGTCACTTGCAATTGTCCACTGACTGTTACGATAAACTTCATTTTAACCTACAAATCACTTTACCTTCTGAAAAAGTCTTATAATCAGTGCTGTAGGGCTGTCACGGTATCATATCCTCACTATACGGTTATCATGGCCACTGTATTTTTGCGGTATATATTAAAATAAAATAAAAAACTTTTCCATTAAGATGTGTTAAGCCTGTACATTTAAATGCATTACAAAGGTTTGCTTGTCATGGTACAACTAACCACTACTTAACCACTGCTATCTACCAGCCGATTTTCTGTAACTAAAAGGCTGCACCGGACATTGTGCAACACCACATCCCCAACCATGCTTATTTTTATACGTTCTTTTGAAATATTGAGACAGTCTGGAAAAGATGTCACATGATGGAGGTTCCAGTTTCAAGAACCAACCCCAGACACAAGAACCTAAACATACATATACACAGTATATACACACAGAACTGTTACTCATCCACACTTGCTGAAATTCAACTTCCTATCCCTCATGAAAAAAATGACACAGTCTGTTTCCCCTTTTCTAGGTTACCACACAGTTGGCCATTAGCTTAAAAGAGGTTAAAAAGAGGAGAATTTAGCCACTTCTCTGTGTGAATCACCTTAACATTTGTTCTCGAATACACCACATGCCAGTTTATCATATTGCTATTGCATAGATGCAAAGAGTGACACAGTCAACCACAATAAGAGCAAAAAACAACACCAAAACCAATCTGAGGAGAGCTTTCATTTTGAATCATGTCCACTTAACAATCGTGTTAGCAGGATTCAGTTCACACAACCTAAAGAAAAGATTGATGTAGCTACAGGCTACAAAACAAACACCAGTTCAGCAACTCTCGTAACCTGGCAACACTTTTATCAATGTAATGTACATCAGATACAACATACATGTATGTATGTATGTATGTATGTATGTATGTATGTACTGTATGTATGTACTGTATGTATGTACTGTATGTATGTACTGTATGTATGTACTGTATGTATGTATGTAAGGTGTGTCTGAACACATGATGTGCCAGTCATATCTTAAGACTGTAGCTACAGTTCTCAAACCACACCTCTTATGTGAGAACAATAACACAGTTAGTCTCTGTTAAACACTTACCCACCTAACAGGGAATGTTCTTAGAACACTGGCTAAATGTTCTCGCAAAGTGATCAAAATACATTCTTGCAGTAATGTTGGTAGAACGTTTTTAACGTTATGTATCATATACATCAAAAACTTTAGTCTTAAGTTACACTTAACGTTACAGAATTAAAAAATGTTTGAAAACATTCTCATAACCAAGCAATAACGTTAATTCAACGTTCCTAGAATTTTCAAAATAACATTTTTTGTTACTTAAAGGAAATGTTCTTACATCCTAAAACTGCTAGCTGCTAGCCACTATCCTCTATACTAGTCTTGCTGTCAGATATGGAAGTAAACAGCGAGATAATTCCTTTATTGCCTCATTAGTGTACAAAGGACAAAAAGCAACTCAAATGCTATAAAACAAACGTTTAACTCGCACTTAAACACCTGCTCACTAAGTCAACTAAACACTCCCTGATCTTAATCCTACAGACTGATCCTCAGATGAGTTACTGGACATCAGACGTGGTCAGACAACAAGATTATGACAGAATCCGTGTTTCTGTACAGCTTCACACCCTCAACAAGATTAACTGAACACATTTTATGACTGTTTATCATACACCAGAAACGTGTGTGTGGAAGGTCCATGTGATTCTGTTGCCATAGGAACGAACAATCACAATGGACATGACAACCAAAACATCAGCACACAATTAGGCACACATGGCTAAAACATACGTTTGTTTGCAAGGATTTCCAAGCTACCAAGGAATGTTCTCAGAACATTGGCTAATGTTGTCTAAAAGTTCTCTTGAAGTTGTCAAAAACATTCTTGAAGTAACGTTAGTAGAACGTTTTTAAGCACTATTTTTAAGTTGTTAGTGGATGATGTTTTGATCTTGGATTTGTTACATAATTAGAAAATTCTGAATGCTTGAATGACGTTCCAATAACAAACAGTAACGTTAATACATCGTCTACAAAACGTTTTGAACGTTCCTAGAACTTTTTTAATGTTCTTTAACGTGTTACCTAATAGAAACGTGTAGGAATCGTTCTTACAACCTAAACTGGTTAGCTGGGATGGTGTAAACCTGTTCACCCACAGAATAAGTTCATGTCTCCAAAGTTGCCGTGCAAGTACAACAGGTTGTTTGGGTTGGTAAACGCAGTGGGTGTTGGCACTGCTAACCTAACTAGTTAACTATGTTATTGTAAAGATATTTCCTAACTGTAATGCAACTGAAAACATTGCAAACAATCTGACATCCGTGAACTGGATGTGTTAAACCCCAAAGAGTCTCTATAATAAAGTCAATGGCAGACGTCATTGTAACTGTTTGCATGTGTTGTCTTGCATCTCAAACTCTTGCTGCGTTTGGTTAAGAGGTCCATAGCTGTCAAACTCCTAACTAACACTTTTCCGCGTGTTAACACTTGCTCAGATCTGTTAGTTGGTGCTGTGGGGATGGGTGAAGTCATACGGACCTACCTGAATGAAGAACAGATGTTTTGCGTCGTCTCTGAATCAGCTGTTCACATACAGTCGGCGGCAGAAGAAACAAACGTGAATGAAAGACTCGCGCTTCCTCCTGCGCGCTCTTGGACCCGCCCAGTTCAATTATGCATGGGCGTCCACAAGCGTTCGTGTTATATTTAATACGCCTAACAGTGTAATATGCATTGTTTTAACACTGCTCCACATGCAGTACATATGTGGAGATTTGATGTATGACATTGTTTGTAAATATATTCAGGTAGAAAGTAGAACTTAGTAGTTTGTGAGCAATATTAAATGACCTCACATGTTTATTAGATGTCAGGGTGTTGCAAGCAGTTGTCCAATTTCTCTGTGTGCGCTCATTTTATTTTTTACTACTAATTTATTTTTTAATGCAATGCATTTTTATATGCATTGCTATAGTTTGCCTACAGATATTATAAATGATATTAATATAAATTAATAGTAATAATAATAAAAATCTATG
This sequence comes from Ambastaia sidthimunki, assembly GCA_036877625.1. NCBI lineage: Eukaryota > Metazoa > Chordata > Actinopteri > Cypriniformes > Botiidae > Ambastaia > Ambastaia sidthimunki. The sequence goes on along the minus strand of JAZGTK010012659.1, from coordinate 10,782 downwards.
GTAGGTCCCCATTTACAAAGCTAAGAAAGAAAACGTGTGCGCGCGTTTGTGTGCGCTCCCGGGCACGCGCGTTTTCCCCACTGCGGCATTTGAATCGTTCACAATTTTAGCACGTTTGCGTTCATGCATTTAGCTGACGCCTTTATCCAAAGCGACTTACAGTTCAATCAATATATCTCTGTTATAGTTTATCTTTATTCATTATATTTGACACTTCACCAGCTTTAAGTGCAACTAAACGAGTCTGCGGCTGATGTCGTAAACCTCACCGCAGTTTTTATCTGTTCTGCAGCTGCATCACTAACACACGGCGGTGTCTCAAATCTTAGTGAGCTCCCTTCCTAGGCAGCGTTCCTAAGGTATTGTTGAGTGCAAAAACATAGGTGGGCAGCTCATTGTTTTTAAAAACTGTGACTTGTTTAGTGTTGAAGGAGCGATCTTATCATTGCTTTCTGTAAGTAATGGTCATGCTTTTAGATGATGGATTTAGTTTCTGGTTATGCTACTTCATCTAGTTTCGGCCTTATGATATCACAACTAATCTCTATTACACATAAAGAAGCGTTTTGCTTTTAACCTACAATATTGTTAAAGGTTTCTATTGGCACGAACAGATATTTTGCATGTCATAAATACTTTTAAGAGTGGCTGGTTTGCTGATTTGTTAGTCTGATAAATTTGACAAACACTATCCATCTCAGACGAGTACAACATCTTTCTTTCTTTCTTTCTTTCTTTCTTTCTTTCTTTCTTTCTTTCTTTTTCATGTATGTATGTTGTTTTATCTTTACATTGTGAGTATAACATGCATAACGTACTCTCTGAAAATAAAGGGTTTTCTATGGGTTGCTGGATTATTTTAAACCCAACATTTCAATGTACATTTCGTAGAGTCAGCTAGCGTTACATATGAACGACAATGCTGCCATCGTGTGGTGAAACCGAGACTATAATATACATAAATATACATATAACATACCCTCACAAATTCTCACACAGCTCCCTGATACAAGTCATGAACTCACCCATTAACTAAAAGGTAAGTGTTACTCAAACCTAGTTTCCAAAAAATATCAGCCATTTAAACAGACATTTGGGCATTTGGAACATTGCAACTGGACAAAAAGCTTTGCAAAACTAAGCACTGTTTCATTAAAAATTATACGTGAATATATGACATTATTATATATTAACGTGGCCAGACGAACAAACCACACCCACTAAATGTCTTTCAGCACCCTGGACAGGTCATTTCGCATTATTCGGGGTGCATGCTTTACAATCAGAAAAGTAAAGAAAGATACCACAAGATGGCACAGAACGAACAGTTAGTAATACAGTTCATATTTAGTCAATGGGTGGCCACATTAATGATGCACTTTTGTGTTTAAAACTTTAAATATGCACTGCAAAAATTAAAAATAAGTTTGCAGAAGTAAGAAATAACACCTGTCAGTTTGCAATTAGTTGTGCATGTTGTGCGCATGTGCGGTGAGGACCGTGCATGCCCGACCCCCCCACCAGCAGCTCGGAGCGCATCATTGACAGATCACTCGCGTGCACTTCTCAAACTGTGCATTTTACACCTGCACGGCGCGCATGTAAAGAAACAGCTGAGAGGAAGTCATGCGATGCCTATTAAACTAATGCAAATCTTCTGAAATCTCTCCATAATGACTAACTGGACAAACGTGTCCATTTGCCAGTTCAGTATCACTTCGTGCGGTGAAGACACTGCGGACAGTAACGCCACCGACGCGGACACTGAGTTCCCGGTGCATCTGTTTCCAGTCCCCATTCTGACCGGCATCACAGTGACGTGCGCTCTCCTGTTCCTCGTTGGAATCGCCGGGAACCTGTTGACCATCCTGGTGGTCACTAAATACAAAGACATGCGAACTACCACCAACCTGTATCTCTGCAGCATGGCACTTTCAGATCTGCTGATTTTCTTGTGCATGCCCCTGGACCTCTACCGGGTCTGGAGGTACCGGCCCTGGAACTTTGGAGACGAGCTGTGCAAACTCTTTCAGTTCGTGAGCGAAAGCTGCACTTACTCCACCATCCTCAACATCACCGCCCTGAGCGTGGAGAGATACTTCGCGATTTGCTTTCCATTCAGGGCCAAAGTTCTCGTCACCCGCGGTCGGGTGAAGGGGGTGATTGTGTTTCTCTGGGCTGTGGCGCTCTGCAGCGCCGGACCAATATTCATTCTGGTTGGAGTCGAGCATGAGAACGGAACCAGTCCGTGGGAGACCAATGAGTGTAAGGCGACCGAATACGCCATCCGCTCTGGATTGCTCACCATGATGGTTTGGGTCTCCAGTGTGTTCTTCTTTCTGCCGGTTCTGTGTTTGACAGTGTTGTACAGCCTCATAGGCAGAAGATTGTGGAGAAGGAAGGAGAACCCGGTTGGACCCATGTCTAGTCGGGAAAAGAACAATAAACAAACAGTCAAAATGCTGGGTGAGCTCATTACGTATTCAACACTAAAAATCGCATCTTTCAAGTAGGTTAATGGACAGACCTGCTATATTCAATCTGCATTATTAATAGTAAATAAAAAAATTAAAAATAAGTGTTCTAAATGTTTAAATATATATACGTTTAATACATTTGTTTTCTAGAAAAAAATTAAAAAACAAAATTAAAATTAAATAATAATAAAAACATTTTAATTGGGCTTTTCCAATTTGTTTATTGGCTTAGTCATCATAACCAGAATAAACAGCTTATGCATCCTTGCATCCTATGCAAACTTATGCATCCCATGCGCAAATATTTAGGGTTGCCAAGCAACCCAGCAACAGTTTGCTTTAGGCAAATATGTATCTGTATATCGGCTATTTGAATCTAGTTTATCCAGTTAGGACACATTTTGGTGGCGTTGAATAATTAATTGACTTTGCATAATTATTGCTCCATAATAAACTTTGAGATATTCCTGGTAACACTTTACATTAGGGTTCTATTAATTAACATCAGTTAATGCATTAACTAACATAATCTAGTGAAAAATATTTATAAACTTTTAAAGCATTTAGTAATGCTTTGTCAGTTTAGGCAAATTGTTCGTGTTAGTTCGTTGTGCATTAACTAATGAATGAATTAACCTGTTCTGCCCCCAAAAATTGTTTAATAATTGTTAGTTCATGTTAACTAAGATAGTTAACTAATGTATAAATAGGGCCTTATTGTAAAGCGTTACCATCTTTCTTTATGTCAAATGCATTTAAATATTTATGAATCAACTCGATATAAACTGTAATGCATAAGGCTTTTTGTTTAGTTTTGTGTTATAACTTGCTGTTTAAACTCTTTCTCTCTCAGCTGTGGTGGTTTTTGCGTTTGTTCTGTGCTGGCTGCCCTTTCACGTGGGTCGTTATCTCTTCTCCAAGTCATCCGAGGCGAATTCTCCATTCATCTCCCAAATCAGCGAGTATTGCAACCTGGTCTCCTTCGTGCTGTTTTATCTCAGCGCTGCCATCAACCCCATCCTCTACAACATCATGTCCAAAAAATACAGGAGCGCTGCGTGCAAACTGTTCGGGATGAGGCGCGCTCCCGGACGCTCGGTGCAGAACATCGTGAACGCGGAGAGCTTTTCAGTATGGAATGAACACAGCTGGAGCACGTGACACAGGACATTTTTACAGCATCTCTCTTAAAACCCTTCGTGAGAATGAACAACCAACGAACTATGAAATGCATCTTTTTGGGCAGGTTTAAGTTGTGTATTTGAGTTCACTTGTTCTCCCATTCGTAAGCTTGTATATATAACAGCAAAACCAGCAAGCATTGGACTACGACTTCTGAGTTTAGTTACACCAATAGAAATTTTAACTGTTGCATGTTTTGCTATTGCAATCCACATGTAATTTCTCATTCACTTTTAATTTCCCCAGATGCGTTTTAAGGCGTCACACACTCAGTAAAAAGCCTCTATTTAAAACACCAAATACGCTTGTTTTATGGGAAATGTATGCACAGATGTTTACCATCATCTTCATCATCATCACCACCCACCCAGCAGCGTCATAAGACCCTGGTATCCATGGAAACTGTACATATGGACACTACCCCCAAAAATGCCTTAAATTTAGCAGAGGAAAGCACTTCAACATTGTACCCCACGTGGGATTAAACAACGGTGCTGAAAGAGAGTAAAAAGCCAAACTATTTAAAATCTGCATAAAGCTTGTTATCAAATTCTGTTCATTTACACTTTTACATGCAGTTTTGTGAACTCTGCTCCTGTCGTGCTCAGTTTAAGCATTTATACACGCTTTGATTCTGATGTAAAATGTTCAGCAAGTTGCTTGTACAATTTTAAAGTCTTTGGCTGGATGTATTTCATGACCTTCAAATGAATGTATGTTTTTAATTTATGAAAGATTTTTAATATACTGTGTGTCTATTCGCCCTTAAGCAGGAATTATTTTTTAGAATATATGTAAAATACATACAGGTTTTATTGTCACAGGTAATACTTAAATTTTAAATTAAAATGGTATTTTGTGCTATAAAGTGCTGGAAAAAAACACAACTGTCTTTATTTTTCTTTCACTGCAGACACAGAACAGAACAAACACAGAAAAGTCAAACATAAAAATCATGTTTCATGTCTGTATGACTCCTCAGCACAGAAAATCCAATAAAAATAATTTTGTGTGTCATTTGGTGATAATCTTAACATGAAATTGTAAATCAGGCATTGATGGTCAAATACGAAACAAAAGGACTTGTTTTCGATATTTAAAAAATTTATTGCGTATAAATATATTACATATATGCTACAGATACATAATCATTTTAAATACAAAGGGTAGTAATTTCAATATCTATACATTTAAACTGATAATGGTAGTTTTCTTTAAATATAATGTCTACGATTATAATTTACATCAATAAATGTGACAGTTATGGAATGATTTTGATGAAATATGCAAGCATAAAAAAACTATGTTTAGGTCACTTATTTCCTGATGTGCTAAAATAAAAATGCAACAACACACCAAAGCTTCAAATTTCTCTTTTTGCACATATGAAACAGATTCTGGGTGTTGATTTTAGAACAATCATCTTAAAGTAAAAAAGTTTTTTTCAAGCGTTCCCACTTCAAGCGTTTTCTGGTGTGAAGTCACTTTAACTTCTTGATTAGAAACACAATGGAATGTTTTCCTAAAAACTCCAACTCTGAACACACACCATGTGAGGACTAGACAAAGATTACAGATGAGACAAAATCTTAATAAACATCAACAAGGCCTGGTTTAAGCTTGTCGTTTGTGCAGGTTGGAAATCACAAGGTTTCAAGATTTTCGGAATAAACCAGCGAAACAAACAGCCACAGACAGATTACAAAAAAAAAAAAAAACAATCTAAAATAAAAACAGGTTAATGTCGTTAAAAATGCTGTTCTATATTTGGAAAAATAACAAACATTTGTCATAACCCCCCATAAAAAAACATGCTACATGAGTAAAATATCAAATATGACAGTTCTTTTGATTCTTGTAATAAATAAACAAAGATTGCACTGTGATTTGCATTATAAAGTACAAGAATATAGCATAAATAATCTAACAAAATTGTTACATTTTATTGGCTCACTAACTTTGGTTAAGGGCGGAGCTAGTAAACACACTGGTGTATTCTATGATGTCATCAGAATGAAGGTTAATTGAATACTGCGAGCAGCTGGTTTGAAATGATGTCACAGAAACGTTTGGAATTGTGTATTTAAAGTCACAGGATTACAGAGTCCCTGAGGTACAAACATTCCAGACTTCATTAACATTAATTGTTGCTAATTGCAAAGACTGTCACCTGACTCTCTTTGGACCGATGGCTTCTGTTGTTTCTGTCTCTTTTTTCATTATACAGAAGGCCCAAACACACTTTTCTTTCAAAAGACAAATGACAGAATCATAGAGGAGATTAAAGGGACTTTCTAAGGCAGTTTCAGAAGCGTTAAAATGGACTTGAGACGAAGAAGATATGAGAAGACCATCGATACAGTTCATATGTAGAGGCACTGAATAGTGTCACAACAGTAAAACTGTTTTCCTTGCAATCTGTGGTCTGTTTTGCATAATATGATTCGAAAGGCCACTTATTACTGTTAAAAATATCTGAAATACTACTGATACTATGAAAACAGACTACAGCATCTTACACTTAAAAAACAGAGACAGACAAAACAGTACAGTTGCTCGTTGCTGATTGGTTAAAGCTGTAACTCACTTTATAGAAAAACTGTAAAAAAAATTAAAAACAATATGCATAATCTGTTCGTGTGATTATTCCTAAAATTCAGGTGTAAAAAGGTGTATTTTGGTCAATAATTACTGTAAATGAAACTCACAGAGTACTTGCGGTAATAAATTTTGCAATCTGCAGTTTAACAGTAGCGATCAGACGTTTAAAACTCAATGTTTCAGCCCTTTAAATGAGCAGTTGAAGCAGAAACGCGATTAATACGGAGAGAGAGGCCACGCCAAAAACGAAGAGGCCGGCAAACTGTTCGTCTGTGAGGCTTTTGGCCACGGGCACCCTGGTGACACCTGCCTCCACAGCCAGTGTGGCGTCCGATCGGCGTGGGGTAAAGCGGGTCGAAGGGCTGAAGGACCCACACAGCTCCTGGAGGGTGTCTGCGCAGCGCCTGCATGCAAACACTCGCAGCCGGTAATCTGTGTTCCACTGCAGACCGAACAGCTGGAAGGACGTTTCTTCTCCCTTATACACCTGAAGGAAAATAACACATGGTATTATTTTAACTATTATCACGAGCATGACTGCTGCGTTTACTAGTATAATGAGCCTCAAATCATAATATACCATATTATGTATGTACTCATGTTTTTTTAAATGCATGATCGCATTTAAATGTAAACATAATGGCACAGGGATTCGATTAGAAAAAGTTGCACCACAAACCATAAAGAAGGTCAAATAATTCATGACTCAGATATGAAAGAAGATTTTCAGAAGATGGATCAATAAAGGACTAAAATTCTGACGTAATTCTTTAAGTAGAAACATGAACACAGCTGCTCTTAGTTACGTTGTCTAACTGTTCTTTAAAGTTAAACCTTTAATGTCTTGTTTGATGTACAAACAGTCTTTCTCTGTACTGTATCAAAAATAAACCATAATTGCTAAATTGTGGACAAGTTCAAGTACGCAGGACATGGGAAGCAGAAGAAAATGAACTTCAGGTTTGAAGACAGAAAGAAAAATGCCTGAAAAAAACATGCTGTTGGAGCATGCATGCATTTGCAGGAATGTTTACATGCTTTAGAAGGATCTGTATGTTACCCTTAACCTGCATGTAACCTGCACTCTTCAAAATACAAGATGTACAAAATACAAGCTTCATACTGAGAAATTAAGTGGTAATGACTGCGTGTAAATGCGCTTTACAATAAGAAGTGCTTCAAAAATCAACCAAAACAAATTATCCTGTTTTTTACTGCTAAATAAGTTAGTAAATAAAACAATGGGCTGTATTTAAAAAGCAACTCAATGCACATGTTGACTGAAGGGAGTAAGTCAGTTTGGTTGAACATGGTTAGGAAAACATCACTATTGAGCAAATGGAAATTAAAAACAGGAATAATAAGGTTTATATGGGCTTTTATAGCTAGTTAATGTTGTTAAAGACAAACGTATTCAGGCAATACACTCAGGACTTTCCACCTGTCACACGCAGCTCTTAGAAGGACCACCGTTTACGTCTCCATGGAAACACAAGAGGTTTTAAGCCACTTGACCACCAGCTGCTTATAAATTTGGTGAAGTCCTGATATTATTGCCATGACAAAAAAAACATTGTGTATCTAAAACAAGTAAAATACTAATTTCAATAAATAAAGCCAAATATTGACTATTAATTAATATAGAATACAGAAAAAAATAAAAATCTACGGGCAAATAAGTAAAACAGCACTTCTGTGTCTGTTTGCATAATCTCACACACACAGCCAAATAAACAGTTCTGTAAACTGTGAATATATTTGCCCTCAGAACTCATTCATTCATACAGCAGGTCTGAAACACCTTTTGATCAACAGAGCAAGAGCCGAGAAGTGAGACTGAGCTATAGAACAACTGTAAGGAAAAATCTCACAGAAATGTCTCTCCGAAGCTCACAGTTCACCCCACATACAAAAGAAACAAACAAGACTTACATTTTAAAATTTTTCCAAGCCTCAAAACAACCTCCTCATAATTGCATGTCTTAAATAATGACCCTTCCTCCAGGAGACAGACAGAAGCAGAGAGAGGGAGAGTGTGTTCTTGTTTTAATAAATCCACACGTGATTTTAAACTCGGTAGCCTTTCATTTGGTTTATCGCACCATACGTGACGCACCACAAACCATTTCAAACTAATAACTGACTGCACACCTGAACAGATTCTAATTATAATAATCACACGTTCCTCTCGTCTGTCTCCTGCCAAAACACACAACTTCATTCAAACTGTGATAAGTTAAGCCTGCAGCCTTTTCCTGTTTAAAATAAATCCTGCTCTCTGCCTGAAGTAAAAAACAAGATTCGTCTGTGAAACTGGACAACTGAAGTAAAAATGGCTGATGATATTTGAAAATCCAATTTATTTTTTACCATCTAAATAATTTCACCACCTAAACCGAAGTTTTAACCGCTGGATGCATCTGATCTGACAAACTCAGACACAAATCTAAATTATTTACTGTGCTATTCAACAACATGCCACAGAAACTGTCAAAACTTTGGGTGGTATTTAAAAATTAATACTCCTTTATTAGTCTGTAAAGGATGAAAGAGGTTCAAAGAGGAGTTTGGATAAACCTCGTAAGATCGTACCTGTTTGTACTCAGATTCTCGGCCGCCCAGCACCTGTAGCACATAACTGATTCGGTCTCCTCTCATTGGTTGAACTCTCTCCCATGTGACCTCGCAAACATTTCCTTCCTGCTGAACAGCTCTTGGGGCTGAAAGAACAAACAAAACAAACACTGTGACACATGAAATGTCTGACTTTTGCTTTTTCTGAACTTCATGTTCTTTTCCATCTGGTGGGACGTAACGTCAGCTCGGTACCTTTCAGGGTTGGTGGAAGAGACTTGGTGGTCCTGAAGTTGTACGTTTTAGAAAATGGTCCTTCGCCTGCCTCGCTCACGGCCTGGATTCGAAAACTGTACCTGCTCCATTCATTCAGTCTCTGCAGCTTAAACGTGTGACTCGCACCTCTGTACACCACAACAAACCTAACAAAAGCATAAGAGACACAAACACGGATGTTCTGGAGTAAAACACAGGTGTGAAGAAAAACAAATTGTGTCTGTAGTGATCCAACGTGATCCAAACAAAAATCATTTTGCGTGAACATTATAAAATAAATGTTATTCCCTATTACACACACACACACACACACATATATGAATATATAGATGAAAAAGATGGTAACAAGGTCTTGAGTACACAAGGGGAAAAAAACACCAATCACACGGCTGTAATAAACCGCATGAAGACAGAAATGACATCAAGTTTTATCATCAGGACTTGATTAGTCTTTATTCATGAGTCCAGAGCTCATGGCTCACATTTTTCAGAAGTGGAACCGAGACTGAAAGCTCAGAACCGGTGAGAACACGGGCCTTCATTTGCCCCTAAATCAGCCATCGGTGGGTCGGTGACGAGCGCCTCTCAGAAAACATTAAGGCAGGTGGTCTTGATAACCCTGACTCTCCTAATCTAATTCCCAACAGCGCTCTGAGATCGAGTCTTCTCATTAGTCAACTTCACCTTAATGGAGCCACGAACACAAAATGTGCTTTTCACATCATCCACTTACATCAGAGAGAAGAACCGGCCGTATGGGGCCATTGGGGACAAATTAGAGCAAAAAAATCGTTCATATACAGACACACAGAACGATGGTTTCCAATGGAAAGAAATAAAATTCCAGGGAGAAACATTAACATAATTTAAGGCAGGTCAACAAGGTTTTCTTGCTGTGCACTGTATTTAAATCGAATCACCTGTATGTATTTAGCAGTTTAAACCAAACAAATCATTTCAAAGAAGCTTTGTAGTAAAACTAAGAAATAACAATTAATATGTAAATGGATTGTTTAATAAAAAGATGTCTTGACTGTCTTAAATGAGGTCACTTTATTTAACCAGAAAACCTGCTTTAGTTCAATGCTGTAAACATGAGATAGTGACACGAGTTTCTCACTGAGAGAAAGACTTTATTAGTGTCTGGTGGGGGTTGAGAACGCAGCTCAAATGCAGTTAAAAGTTGCAAAACAACTAAACAAAACTAATACTTTCAAGGAAGCAGAACAAGAAGTGTTAAACATTTTGCAAGATGTCAAAAGTAAGTTGCAATACACCGGCCAATTAAATCCATCTGATGCATGTGTGCAGTGCAGATAGTTTTGCATCTAATGCGCAGACAGTGAAGCTCAAACGATCCACTTTCACGTGTTTGAGTACGAACAGCAGAACAGTAAACACCAGATTTCACTCTTCAGTACTAACCTCTGATTCTTGTCCTCCATCTGCAGGACGTAGCTTGTGTCATCCGTGAGTGGATTTCTGCTGCTGAAACCCCAACGTAACTTCAGAGTCTGGGGTCCCACCGCTGCACACTCCAGGTGGGGTGGAGAAGGGGGCAGGGGCCTGGTTCTCACTGTTAGGGGGTGACTGAAGGGTCCAGGGCCCATTTTATTTTCTGCTCGAATCTGCAGGCTGAGAAATACAGACAGACAATAAAGCTGCAGTTTTG
>JAZGTK010012658.1:1251-14799 GCA_036877625.1 Ambastaia sidthimunki | reverse complement strand
ACACACACACACACACACACACACACACACACACACACACACACACACACACTTTATACTGCACTGTTGTTGCACATGACGTACTTTGCAATGCATCCTGGAAACAGTTTACATCTACAGTGTTAAAGCTGCTTAAAGGCAAGCCCGCAGTCATGGCTAAAGAACCAAATGTAAATCATACCAAATGTAAAATGTTGTTTGTAAGGGACAGAAGCTCCCCTTGCCTGCACTGATAACCCCATACCCTGAAAAACAGGCATGATTGAATCAGTCACACAGAATGATATACTAAATGAAAAGGCATATATTATATGTTGTGTATGTCATGTAAATCTGGGCCTACCATTTCCTTTCTCCACCTTTGTCACAGCATCATGCTTAATGTAGTGCACGAAAGGCATTACACAAATGTCTTGAGAGAAATCTGACAACTGTAACAGGCTCCACAATTAAAAGAGGGTTTATCCATTAAAATAGGTGATACAATGTTATACAATGCAGAGTCAGTTTTTACAAACCCAAGTATTAAACAGGGTAACCAACAAGGTATTAACATTTTAGGATCCATATTCAAATAGGTACAATTACACTGCTTAATGAGCACATTACATGGTAAAATATCTGACAAACACGACGACAAAACTACATTTTATATGGCAAAAAAAGAGAGCTTTAACAAGTATACAGATTTTAATTCATTCTTATACATATAATCATATTTATAATCATAAAATATAATTATAAGTACATTTATACAAATTAAATATGTGCAGTTCAGGCAAAAATGTTTGTCTCCACACACGTAATATAAATGTTGTATTTAAATAAATGCGGTATAGTTCCATAAACATATAAATCCACGACTTGTTTTGCTCTTCTTTTACTCTCGGACTACTTAACTGATGCAGAAGTTTAACTTTTGCTTTGAAACACAGATTTATAATGTTTGTTTGCAGTCTAAAAGTGCGTTCACACCAGACGCGAATGAAGCGTTAAGGGCGAGTGATTTACATGTTAAGTCAATGCAAAGACGCCGTTTTTGAAGAGCTTCACTACGGCGTAAAAAGCGGCGTATTTTAGCCATTTTACGGCGCATTTTACGCCGTTGCCTTTAGCTGCGGCGAAAAAAAATGCCGTAAAAACAAGCAAGACGGCGTTTTTTTGGTAAAACGTGCTAGAAAGTATTTGTGGCACTTTTGGCGTTCCATACATACCATAGTAGCATGTAAATCACTCGCGCTTAACGCTTCATTCGCGTGAACGCACCATTATGCCGAACTCTGTGATCCACTGCCCAGACTCTCTTGCCATCTAATACAAGAATTTGTAAGAATTTTTTTATATATAAGAAAAAAATTTTTAAGAAACGTGCATTTCGATAAGGATATAATTGTTTTGAATAGACTGTAAAGGTTTTAAAAAGTACAACATTTGAAAATGCTTTGCAACATACCACAGGAGACCACGTGCCCCATATAAATGAAGCTCAGTGTGACAGTCAGCGCGGGCTGCACTGTATACTGTGGAGGTTAAATACAGGTTTATAAAACCGTTCCTGTGTATGTGACGTTTATAAATGACAAACGTGAGCGACTGAGTTGAGTCTGCAGTCAGAGCAAACGTGCAGTCCCGCACGAGCCGCTTTACCGTAAATCACCGTGTAGATACTCCGCTGTCCAGACGGCTTCGTTTCAGACGATGGTCAAGTTTAACTCATAAGTTCGCGTTACCATCAGTGTGTGCATTATAAAACACTAGCTGTATTTCGCTTGGACACAAGAGTGTCAGTACGGTGAGAACCTGAAGCGTTTCAGTCACGGCTGCGGCGGATCAAATATATGACACCGATCTGCGGTTACTCGCTTTAATTCAGTCGGTAATTGAAACAGATTGTGAACCAATACTGCATTTAAGTCTATGAAAGTCTGTGTTTTCTTCACAGCGGGACAGTGAGATCTTTTGTGAATGTGTGTGCGCGTTTATTCGCGTGATTGTGGGTGTGAGAGAGTGTTCGGGATCTTCTGTACGTGGCACCGATTAAATCTCAGCAAACATCTCAAACATCACGCAGATCTTCATCGGAGTCCTTTAGTCGCTCTGTCCCTCACAACTCAAAATATGAAACTCCAGAAACGGAGGTAAGCGCTTTCCCTGTCGACTGTAAGATCAAAAACTGAACTGCATGCAAGCGACGCATCAAGAACGCGAGTTACAGTGTAACAGTCTGATCTGAAGACTGCAGTTCTTCTCTAACTGTAACACCACAGCACACAAATCAATTCACTCGTCTCGCATATAAGAAAACTTCAAACGAGCACAACCTGTTTAACAGCAAATAGAAAATGTTGTGATTTTTGTAAATCACGTTAAAACAATCTGTTTGGTTTAAAGTTTCTGTAGAGGTTAATGTGAGTCCTCTGGTGGAGGACAGAAACTTTCTAGAACATCGGTCATACTTTCCATGCATTGTCTTTCCGTGCCTTCACTGTAAGGTGGTTTGTTCTAACAAATACAATTTCTTTTTAACATTCAGGTGACTTATTTACTCATAACGTTAATGTTAGATTTTCTGTGTATTTGGTGTGATGAATTCAGTCTAGCTTGTGAGTGTTGTCACACTGAACGATCTTTAACCTCAATCCAAGAGCAGCACACAGGATTTAACAGAAGGTCACAGTGAAACACTGAAGTGAACTGAGTCGGCACTGAATGCGAGTATGAACACAGCGGTCCATCTGAACTCCAGATGTGTGTTCAGGAGTGGGTGAACTCTGAGAACATCTGAGAGTTTGTGAGTCATTTACTCAGGAGAGTTACCTCCTTACCTCCAAGTTAAAGCACTTGTGGATGCTCTGCGGCTTTAGTTTTGTGCTCGAGGTGTTTTTTTGTAGTTGATTAAAGTAAAATATGGATGTTTGCAGTGTGACTGCTAGATTGTTCTGGATGGTTGCTAGGTGACAGTGTACTTTGCATGGCCTAAATCAAGAGCTCCCTGTAAATTACAGTAACACTACTACACCTTTGATTTGAACTATCATTCATGTTGCTTGCCTTAGCAAACACTAATTATGTGACCCATGTGCTCTCTAAACCATACCAATTATACACAGTATTTAGTCTGATCAACAGTGTTTAGACATGTGGATTATCCTACTGACAGCACAAAATTGTTAGTAACTTACACACTGCTAGTAGATAAATAATTGACACTGACGTGTTGTAAACCATTGTGAAACAGAACTTCTTTAAAGGTGATATTTGAATATATATATAGTTGAGCTTTTTTGTAGTATCGGTTCTGGTTTACAGACTAGACTGATTAATCAGATGATGACGACCATTTAGAGATTCTTGGCATTGGTCAATTACCCATCGTTTAGCCTCTGTCTTAAACTAGTATTTCACTCAGCTTGTTCTTAGTATCTTTTATTTATCCACACTGTACTTCTTAAAAAGTAAGAACAGTGAGCTTGGGTTTCTTAACCTGTTTGTGGTTAAACACAAGCAGTTCTTGAGGCTGTGTACATGAGTGTATGTACTGACACTCATGTACAAGCTCATGACAAGCTCACCTCCTACTCACAGATTCATGTTCAATATGCTTCGCTGGTGGAATATTCTTCCAAACTCTGTTCGGTCTGCCACATCCCCTATTGCATTCAAAAACAGCCATTCTTTCCCCTCTCTCCCCAGAGGCACCATTAGCATTTAAATATTGTATCTATGTATGGCTGATATTTATTGTCGTTTTTGATTTTTCGCCTCTATGTTCTCCTCACATTGCAAGTCACTTTGGATAAAAGCGTCTGCTAAATGTCTAAATGTAAATGTACTGAGCAGAAAACGCATCTTACCCACATTTGTCTACAGTCCATATTTAACACGCAACAGCGACGGTTGCCCACAACATCTGTAAAGAGATGCTTTTAAATGACCTGTGAACCTTTATAGATTTTACACTTTAAATCTATATCTTTTAAAGTGTATGTTTGTTTTTTTAGGTGTTGCTGGACAATGGCGACATGTCTGCTGAAAACATTACTGGTGTTGTTCTGTCTCCCTGCTCCCACAAAAGCAGAAATCTTCACCTCCATTGGTACAGAATTTCCGAATGAACTTATAGTGATTTGCCAATTTTAAACCTTAAAGGTGAAGGGTGTCATTTCTGTGTTCAACAAAGTTGTCTGTAAACATTCTCATAGTATAAGATCTAGAAATAATTTCCTTGACTCATTTGTCGGATCAACAGTCACATCCAAACGTTTCTGATTGTGTTTTAAGAAGTCAGACCAGAAATGACTATTATAGTTGTCTCTGTATATTAAGCTGGGATAAGAAAAAATATTTTACCACTGAAAAACATGACACTTTTTACCATAAATTGTAACATGGCTGGTTTTGCAGAGTGTTTCTCTTTTGTTGGTCCTGTGGATGTTAAAGTTTAGGCTCCTTCTCCCATAGGTCAAATGACAGATCTGATATTCACTGAGAGAGAGCTCGTGCAGTCACTGAAGGATTACATCACCGCGGAGGAATCCAAACTGGCAGCTGTGAAGAGGTGATGCCTTCACTAACATCATGAAAAACCTCAAGTCTTTTACTCATAATTCATCTGTGTGCTTATGCTGTTCTGTTTCCCTCTCATCACTGCAGCTGGGCTCACAAACTGGACATGCTAACGCGTGCGTCTACGTCAGACCCCGAAGGATTTCTGGCTCACCCAGTGAACGCTTACAAGCTGATGAAGAGGCTAAACACTGAATGGTCCGAGCTGGAGAGTCTGGTGCTCCAGGACCCTTCAGATGGTATGCGAGCTCAGCAAACAGTCACAGCAGCAGAAAAATGTCTGACCCAGACTGTATGTATGAGGCTGTAAACACACAGTTTTAGCCAAGAGTCATTTTGGTTTTGACTTGGGTGGGGTGGTAAAACCTTTTAAATCTTTTGGAAGAATCTTTATGCTTTCAAAGTACCATGAATATTTATGAAATTGTGAAAAATCAAGAAAAGGTAGGAGGGAAATTGTGGGGGGGCAACTGTACAGAGGGAAGTCATACCACCTTTTAAAAGCCTTACACAAATCTATCTGGTTGAAAATGTTTGTATGGTCTGAACAGAGTTTGTGTGGAGTGAGTGTGTTGAAACTTGTGTGGGCTTGTGTTGGAATGTTTCTATGTGAGGGGCTGAAGAGTATTTCCCCTTACACCACAGTCTGAGCTGATATAAAGTCACACTGTCTTTATTACAATGCACACCCAACAGAGAGATAAATTGCTGATGCTCTTTGGATTCATTTGGTGATTTGACCAAACAAAAATGGACATGAAATATTGAGTTGAAAGGGGGTTAAAAGAAGCATAAAATAGCACAGCTGTGTAGGAGATCACTACAGTGACTACACAAAAATATTTCACAGCAGACTCTACATGAACCTCTTAGTATTTGTATGTTTGCCAAAAATGTTGAAATTCCAGATGATTCAAGTTATCTCTGCATGATTCGAAAATGTTCCAATGAGCCTTTTCAGTGGGATCACAAGTGATCACAAGCTCTATCTCACAAACATACTGACATCTGATGAGTGACCTAAAAGCAGTGCAGAACATTTCTTCAGCATTTTGCATCCCGTTTTATCAGCGTTTATCTGTCATTTCTGTTTGTAAAGATCCTGCTGGTCTTGTGTCTGTACTCTGCTCTTCAGGGTTCATATCAAACATATCGATGCATAGACAGTTTTTCCCTGATGATGAGGATGAGAAGGGGGCGGCCAAAGCTCTTCTGCGTCTGCAGGATACATATAAACTGGACTCAGAGAGTTTCTCCAAAGGCAGATTACCAGGTCAGAGCTCTTTTAACTTCACCTGTTTCTCACTTTACATCCTGCTGCTGAGTCACACTGGCAGACTCTTTTATCCAAAGCGACTTACAGTGAATTCAAGGTATACATTTTTTTTAGAACTGTAGAACTGTGACAATGCTCATTCAGTTTAAAGGCCGCTTACATTAGCATTGCTAATTTGCTATCATCTGTGCTGAGACGAGACTGATGGTGATGGCTTATTCATATTACTATACAGCAGAAAGTAAAATAAAAAAAGAGCCAATCGCAAATAAAGTCACAAAACGCATACATCATTGATGCTGTCTGACTCTGATCCCAACCTGTCTTTTCCAATTAACTGTGGAATTACTGAATGTTATAAAGACCCGGGACTAATAAGACCTGACCTGGCCCTGGCTGACCATTTAAAATATGGACCTGGGTGGCAGGTCCTGAACAGAGTTGGCCCGTGAGGACTTTTAACTTAAATGCTCTTTTGCATTTTCAACACTGTTGAAGATATTTCTTTTAATTGAAAGCTAACATGTGCTGTCATTGTCTTACATTATGAGCATTATGCACACACATTAACATCTTGAAAAATAGTTGTGTTGTAATGTTATGTCCACAGGGGTGCGCTACAGTGATGTGCTGACAGTGGACGACTGCTTTGACATGGGCAGGTTGGCCTACAGTGAGAATGACTACTATCATGCAGTTTTGTGGATGCAGCAAGCCCTAAGACAGATGGACGCTGGAGAAGATGCCAGGACGCTGAAAGCTGACATCTTAGATTACCTCAGTTACTCTGTCTATCAGATGGGTGACCTACCAAGAGCTATTGAGCTCACACGCCGCCTGGTGGCCATCGGTAAGATCACTCCTGCCTGTCCTGTAGCTCAGACGTCAAGTCTCTGTATACTTCAGGTCTCTGTAGAGCTTTGTGGTTGATATATGTCAGGCACAGTTGTGTGTTTAAAGAACGACTTTCATTTGTGTGTGATAAATAATTTAACACAATATTCTAAACTGATACCACAGTAGAAAAACAACATTTGTGTTGTTACAAACATTTGACTTTTACACGAAGACCCCTATTGTATTAGATTTCTTATTATTACTCTTTCGCTCTTGAGTCTTGCATAGGAAAGCTGAACTGTACATAGTTAGGGAATTTGGAAGACAGATAGAGGACAATCTGAAATGTTACCATAGCATATTTTGAGTTTCTCAAACTCCACCACCAACATTTCAAACTTTCACTCAACCTTTGAACCATAAGTCCTAGAAACAATTCAAATGCATGATAATATTTTCCATCATGAAAAGTTTTCTGAAATTTTGAATTTTCTGAAAATACTTTTTTGAACTTCTTCTAGGGCTCTGTCCAGTTTGCAGGAAATTTGGTGTGTAGCTACTTACACTTTAGACAAAAATGTATTAAAAGATTTTTGATTGGCCAATCCATTCTTATACAGTCAGCAAATTCAACAAAGATCACGTAAAATTGGACTTGACGCTGAATCCTTGCAATGATTTGGTGTATTGACATCAAAGTTGGTATATGCCATAACAGGCATGATCTGAGGGTGCATGCACAGTTTCGTCACTTGCCATCTTTTGCTTGTAACTTTGGAAAACTTTGGCCTAAAATCATGATAGTGGAGTCAGTTGAATCCAATTTCCTTGGTCAGCAATTTTGAATCTTATGAACACTAGCGTATCTTTATGAAATTTATGGTTAATCATCCTCATTGTCTGAGGGTACTTACAAAGTTTAAAACCAGCATCCCCTAGTGGTCAAAAGTTATAACAATTTATAAAACTACATATACCTTGATTAATTTTCCTTAATGTCATGAGACTTTAATTCATGGCTCAATTTATGACATTTATGTGGTACGTGGGTACATTTAACACCATGTACCCATGGTGTTCTTTACCCTGATAATTGCTGCTTGCAGCTATATTTATTATTAACATTATTCCACTCTAAAAATCGTGCAGGCCAAACTGAAAGTCTAGAGACCTAAAGTTAGCCACTTGATGGTGCTATAAAGTAAAAAAACGTAAAAATGGCTATAACTGTGCAGTCGTTTGTCCAATTGACCTAAAAATTGGTATGCAGTGTCATTGTCCAAGGCACCTGCACGATATGTGAGCATAACATTGAAGCATTCAAAGGCTCTAATCACATTAATTGCTGCTTGCAGCTATATTTCTAAATGATTCTAGTGTCTTAGCAAAAACTAAAGCAGTAGGGGCTCTACACAATACAATACAATATACCACATTCGGTTGCTGCTGTAAGTGCATGAGTGATATTTAGCAGAATTGTAAATACTGTTTGTGTGCTTGCAGATCCTGGCCACCAGAGGGCAGGAGGAAACCTGCGCTACTTTGAGCGTCTTCTGTCTAAAGAGCTGAGAGACGCGGGTTCGAGCGAGCAGGATCCTGTAGATGAGAGACCCATTCATCTGGACACTTATAAGCGGCCCAAAGATTATCTGCCTGAGCGGGAGATCTATGAGGCTCTCTGCAGGGGGGAGGGGGTGAAGATGGTCAGCAGTCTTTATTCTTTATAAACAGAAAATGTTTTTTGTGAAAGTGACTACATTTGAAGTTTTAGTTTTTTTAAGTTTTCGGTTTAGGAGCTTTCCGCAGGGCTTTAAGACATTCTGGAGTATTTAAAAGCAGAAAAAGGGAAACATCTACATCAATTGAGTGAATGGTTTGATAAGGGTTTGGGTTCTCCCGATGTTCCTCAGACTCCACAAAGACGCAGCAGACTCTTCTGTCGCTATCAGGATGGAAACAAAAATCCTCGCCTGCTGCTAAAGCCTGTTAAGGAAGAGGACGAGTGGGACAGTCCTCATATAGTTCGATATCTGGAGGCCCTTTCTGATGAGGAGATTGATAAGATCAAAGAGTTAGCCAAACCCAAGGTGATCATCAAACCCATCAACATGTCACTCCTCACCTGTTTGTCTGAGCTAATAGTGTTTTTCTCCTCAGCTTGCACGGGCCACAGTGAGAGATCCAAAGACGGGTGTTCTGACAGTCGCCCATTACAGAGTCTCTAAAAGGTGAGCACACACATCATGTGAGTATAATTCTGTCGGGTCAGGTAAATGAGGAGCTGAATGTTCTGACAGTTTGTCAACTGAAATAGCTACCCTGAGGCATTGCAAAGATGACCGCAGAGTGAGGAGACTTCCTTAAAGGAACTTTGGTTATACTCTTTATAGTAGAGATCTCCAGTGAGCACCTGGACTAGCTGATCAAGGTCTTTGACTGTTAGAAACATCTAAGCAGATGTGTTAGAAAAATTGGGAGCTACACTCTGCAGGTTTGCGTCCCTCAAAGAACATGGATTGGAGAACCCTATACTGCAGTACTGTACCAGTGGACTGCTTTACTCTGTGTGATTTACACGAGTGAAGGAAAATGTAACATGGTTAGGATGAAGTTATTAAAGAGTCTAACAGTTTAGGCATTTATAGTAGATGAGCATCTTGCTGCATTGGTGCGGAATTGAACTGATGTGTATGTATTGTGATCACTTAATGTGTTTAGTTACACAGTGTCTGGTCTGTTGTCTATTATAGGAATAAGTGGTAAAACATGTTTGTCTTGTATCTGCAGTGCGTGGTTGGATGAGGACGATGATGAGGTCATTGCTCGGGTCAATCAGAGAATTCAGGACATCACAGGATTATCCGTGGACACCGCAGAGCTCTTACAGGTCAGACACTTACTCAAACTGTCTAATATCTCAGTTGACTGCTCATAACATTTGTTTGAGTTCTCTCTGATTGGAGGACTTTAAAGATAGAGTTTAAAGGAACACTCCACTTTTTTTGGAAATAGGCTCATTCTCCAACTCTCTCAGAGTTAAGTTTTACCGTTTTGGAATCCATTTAGCCGATCTCCAGTTCTGGCGGTACCGCTTTTAGCATAGCTTAGCATAATTCATTGAATCCAATTAGACCAGTAGCATCGCTTTCAAAAATGAACAAAGAGTTTCAATATTTTTCCTATTTAAAACTTGACTCTTCTGTAGTTATATCGTGTACTAAGACCAGCAGAAAGTGAAAAGTTGCAATTTTCCAGGCCGATATGATTAGGAACTATTTTCTCATTCCGGCGTAATAATCAATAAACTTTGCTGCCGTAACATGGGTGCAGGAGACGCAGTGTTATTACGCAGCGCCTGAAATTAGTACTAATTTCAGGTACCCGGCTTAGTACACGATATAGTACACGATATAACTACAGAAGAGTCAAGTTTTAAATAGGAAAAATATCGAAACTCTTTGGTCATTTTTGAACATTTTTGCTACTGGTCTAATTGGATTCAATGAATTATGCTAAGCTATGCTAAAAGTGGTACCGCCAGAACCGGAGATCGGCTGAATGGATTCCAAAATGGTAAAACTCATCTTATTAACTCTGAGGGAGTTGGAGAATGAGCCTATTTCCAAAAAAAAGGAAAATAGGTTTTTAAGTTTAAGTCTTTAAGTTTTTCGCTCTGATTCTCCCAAGGGATCTTTTCTCCATCTATACATCATTGGAGTTTTGGTTCCTTGCCACTGTCACCCTGTTGGCTTGCTTACTGATAGACTGCTGACATTTAGCTTGGCTTAAGGTTTTATAAGTAGTTAATATTGCTTTAAATACAATGATCTAACTCCAGTCTAAAAGACTCTGCTATGTCACAATCTTCCTTCTCTCGCTTTCTGTTTTCATTATACAATGTTCTGTTATTTTATAGTTATTTAACTGAGCGGCATATCTTGCTTAATATGATACCTGTCATTTGTCTTGTTAATTGACTAAATGTCGTTTCATAAACCACAGAGAGAGGTATGAGCCTTTGCATGCAGTGACAAGAATTTCTGATACGCTTTCATTTCTTCAAAGTTTAAAATGTTGTAATTGTCATCAGTTCAGTCAACTTTGTATTCATAAACTAATTACAACCTTAATATTACTAATCAGTTTTAATAAAATAAGTCTTATAATGAACAATGAAATTTGCAGTAGTACTATGTATTCTGGATTCTATGTGTTATACATTTTATAATTTTCTTGTTTTCTATTTTTTTCATCATGTTGAGCTGTTTTGAAACAATGCAACATTGTAAAAAAGCGACTGTAGACAGAGTTTAAGTGTGTGTTTGTGTTGTTTCAGGTGGCTAACTATGGTGTCGGGGGTCAGTATGAGCCTCACTTTGATTTTTCACGGGTAAGAATATTTCGGAGCTGTTGTATAGCTGCATGAAGACATGAAGGTTTTCCTTTACCTTTACAGCAGTGTTACTGAATAAATTCATTGTCAGATAAATATTGCATTATGTAAAGGAGTTGATTTGTCAGGATATCAGAATTAGAGAGATTATTTGGAGAACATTTAATGTTTAATGTTAAACATGTAATAAATAACTTATTATGGCAGATTTTGACTTGATAGCAAAAACTTTGTAACTTAGGAGTTTGATAATAATTTGTATTTTGTCTATTACTGCTTGAATTTTCATATCAGTTCATGTTTCTTATAACAGCTGTATGTAAAAATAAGGATGTATTAGGAGTTTTTTGTTTTGTATTAGCAGTTTTTGTTTTGTTTTAACAGCAGCTGCCAGTTAAAGCAGATAACTGGTGAATTGATCTGAACACCAGCTCTTATGTCAGTCAGTCAGTCAGTCAGTCAGTCAGTCAGTCAGTCAGTCAGTCAGTCAGTCAGTCAGTCAGTCAGTGGTGTGGAGTGTAAACAGTCTGATCTCTGAGGCGGAGACTCACTCCTGAAGTTTAGTGTGGTTTAAAAGTGTATCTGTTGCAGCGTCCTTTTGACAGCAACCTCAAGGTTGATGGAAATAGACTTGCCACCTATCTGAACTACGTAAGTACATTTGCCCGCCTGTCTTTACTTTACAATTTTATCTTCATAGAAAGATGAGCCTGATGCTTTCAAAACATTAGGCACTGGAAACCGAGTGGCTACTTTTTTAAATTATGTAAGTATGAAGGTCACATGTTCTGTCATGTGAGGGACTCACTGTACTGTAAATTACTGAACATTCACGTGTCTGCCTGCCCGCCCGATCACTGTTAACAGTAACACAATTATACAGTGAGTTAACAAGACAACAGAGCAAGATATATAAAAAAGATAACTGCATTTTACAAGCAAAACAAAAAAGGTAAAATAATGAAGTGTGCTAAAGTATGAAGACAAAAAAAGTATTATGACCATATCAAGCTACAATGGTGTCAAAACTAAACAAACAGCATTTTGCAAACAAGCGTAATCTGCCTTGCAAATAAAACAATGTAAAATTGAACAATAGCGCCATCTGCTGTTTTGGAGGTGTAAGTTGCACAGCAGCATTTGTGAAAAAGTGATGTGTTGTAAAACACTGTATATATTTATTTGTTAAACATTTTACACTTTCTCTGAAAGGTTTCTTTACCAAACAAATTGCATTTGTGTGCAAAATGCTGGGTTTTAGGTTTTGCACAGTTTTAGCTTGGGGGATGGTGGGGGGCTGGGCATTCAAAACGTCTCCGGTTACGTATGTAACCCTGGTTCCCTGAAGGGAACGAGGCGCTGCGTCGAAATGCTATGGGAACGCCTCCAGTGTTTATAGGCTCTGAATCACGTGTCAAATCATCCAATCGGGGGGCGGAATGTCACAGGCGGGGTGACGTCACGACCAGGAACCTATAAAACGTGTGGGTTCGCGCACGCCGGCAGCTTTAGTGAAAGAAGCGAGCGCCGGCAGGGGGACCGGAAGTATGGCTAGAGACGCAGCGTCTCGTTCCCTTCGGGGAACCAGGGTTACATACGTAACCTGAGACATTCCCTTTCAGGAACTCGAGCTGCGTCACAATGCTATGGGAACGAGATGCACACTATCCCATACTGAAGGAATCCCCTGCCGTCTGTGTAAGATTGCACAAACTAAGGCAAAAGGACAGAAGAGCCAGGAGTGGCTCGAATATCTAGGCCATAATGCCTCACAAAAGTCAAAGGTGTGGACCATCCCGTAGCGTCACAGATGTCCTGAAGTGGGACACCTGCATAAAAGGCCTTAGAGGCCGCCATACCCTGGGTAGAGTGAGCCTTGGTCCCCTTAGGTGGGCGGATACCAGAGGACTCATATGAGATGCGAATCGCATCAGAAATCCAACGGCTTAACATCTGTTTAGTAGCAGGGAGAACGTGCTTAGGGTTCCCAAAGCAAACAAAAAGTTGATCAGTCTTCCTCCACAGGGCAGTTCTGTGGACATAAGTGTCCAGTGCTAGCTTCTTCTGGTCATGCTCCCTAAAGGGAGGAGGACAAAAGGCCTGAAGCACGACTGGCCGTAGTACAGTAGACGGTACTTTAGAAACATAACCCTGTCTTGGATATAGAAAAGCTTTGGCCAAACCGGGCGCAAAGTCTAAATATGCAGGGGCTACGGAAAGGGCCTGAAGGTCACCCACTCTCCTCAGAGAAGTGATGGCCAACAGGAATGCCATCTTAATTGATAAGAGATGATCAGAAATATCTTCAGTGGGCTCGAAAGATGGAGCACAAAGAGCTTCAAGTACTACAGCCAGGTCCCAAGGTGAGACGCAAGATCGTACCTGGGGCCTTAGCCTCAGTGCACCTCGGAGGAAACGTGTAACCAAAGGATGTTTACCTATAGAATATCCACCAAATGAAGTGCGGTACGCAGAA
>JAZGTK010012657.1:0-14799 GCA_036877625.1 Ambastaia sidthimunki | reverse complement strand
GGCAGAGCTCAGCTCAGCTCACCATGACATCCTGAAGGATCTATCAGAGAGGTAGGACCGAAACCACTGGAGTGCTCAGGAGTGTTCAGAAGGACCTGGTGATTGACCGTGTCGAAAGCTGCAGGCAGATCTAGTAGCAGTAGTACAGAGGATTTGGACTCCACCTTTGCTGTCCTCAAGGCTTCGGTGACAGACACTTCTCAGTGGAGTGTTTTCTCTTTAAGCCAGACTGCATGTCATTAAGCCGGTCGTTCTTTGAGATGAAAAATGATGTCGGGTTGAAAACAGCTCGTTCAAGTGTTTTTGCAATAAAATGGAGGAGTGAGACAAGTTTGTAGTTGTTGGCAATGGAAGTGTCGAGTGTGGGTTTTTTAAGCAGAGGAGTAACCAGGGCTTTCTTAAATGTGGTGGGAAAAGTGCCAGTAAGAAGGCAAGAGTTGATGATGTGTGTAAGTGATGGTGTAAGTGAGCTAAAAATGGCCTTTAGGAAATGGGAGTGGAGTATATTTCCAATTATTTGATATAAACAAACCTGTTCCTCCACCCCTGCCTGTTTGGAGAGGATTGTTGTTGGAGTAGTTGTTGGAGAGGGCAGAAGGGGTAGCTGAGTCCTCTGGATAAATCCAGGTCTCAGTAAGACCTAATATGTTGATCGCAGAATGGGAGGCGAAGGCTAAGATGAAATCAGCTTTGTTCACAGCTGACTGGCAGTTCCAGAGACCTGCAGAGAGAGACAGAGGTGGAAGGGAGAAAAAAAATGAATAGGCCGTAGGTAGAAGGGGGAGAAGCATTCCTTGCATGCTGGGCGAGGGTGATGCCTGTTGTAGAGTACAGAAATATACTGGAAGCCTATATTGTAAGGAAAGCATTGAAGAGCTAAGGGGATGTAGTGTAATAAATAAATCAGAGATACTTTTGTGCCTTGGTAAAGCAGTATATATAAAATCAGAGCAAACAACCCCAAACTATCAACAGGTATTAATTAACACAACTGAAACAGCATAAACCGTGTAAACAAGGTAAGATAAGCACGGCTTACACACTACTGCCATTTCTTGTTGACTAATAGCTTCTCCTGAGTTACTAGAGTAAGCAGGCAGTTTAAATATTTTTACGATCGCTGAACACACCTTTTTAAATTAACAAAACAAAAGCCTACAGCGCATGAATGGCTTGGATCGATACCACAGCATTTTAATAGTTAAATGTATCTAATGAGTGTTACCTTTTTAGTAAATTTGTAACTGCTCAATCTGGTATATGTTTGCAAGCAGGGATGAGAACAAAGTTGTTCCAAAGCATGTCCTTTAATTTCCAGCAGCAAAACACTTACCAAAATGCATATTTAAAGAATTCTCCCACATGAACTCCCGGTGTGGCTTAACACACGTACCGCCCAGCATGACAGGAAGAACAATTACAAAAAAAACAGCCATACCAGTTAGTAACAGCCATACCATACATACAATACAATGCAGTGCATTAAAAAAAATAAAAACTCAATTCAAAGTTTGGCATTTAACAATGAAAGAGCATAACAACAGAAATGGCCACCCAGATTACATAAGAACACTATCAGGTAACATGATAGTGTTCTTACTAATAACAATAACAACTATTTAATTTTATAACAATATAGCAATAGTGCATAATGAACATAATGAACGGTCTCCTTCTCAAATTTTAAAGATCAATTAGTCTATTCACCAAACCACTTTGGTGGCCACTCCCTGATTCTGAGAAGAGGCTACCCAGATCCACTGGATAGATTCACTTTCGCCTTTGGACTTTTCTGAATCCTGTTCACCAGGTCATCTAGGTGCCCCAAAATAAAGTAAGGACCCTCATAAGCTGTAAGAAACTTCCTCACCTTGTTCTTCTCTCATTTAGGGTTGGGGGGGTAGTGAAGGCAGTTCAGGTGTAAACAAAAAACAAAAGACAAAAGTCAGACAGATGTGGGGGCGGACCAGGTGTAGGCATGACGTGGGGGAAGTGTGTACACTCAAGCGCACAGGTCCAACACACCCCTTCCCTTCTGTGTGGCACTGAAGAGGTGAATGGCCCTCGGGACAAAGGACCTCCTTAGCCTGTCCGTTGAGCATGTCAGAGACAGTAGCCTGCTGCTGAACATGCTCTTCTGTTTGGGGAATGTGTTGTGGAGAGGGTGGCGATCATTGTCCAATATTGATAGCAGCCTGTTCAGAGTCCTCTTATCTGCTACTGATGTCAGTGATTCCAACTCTGTGCCCACCACAGAGCCAGCCTTTCTCACCAGCCTGTCGAGTCGACCAGCATCCCTCTTCCTAGTGTTGCCGCTCCAGCATGCTGGCCATGAAAGACTGATAAAACATCAGTAGCAGTTTGCTGCAGATGTTGAAGGACTCCAGTCTCCTCAGGAAATAGAGCCTTCCCTGTCCTTTCCTGTAGAGTGCATCAGTATTGGCGGACCAGTCCAGTTTATTGTCAAGATGCAGACCCAGGTATTTGTATGTGCTGACGGTCTCCACATTCACCCCCTCAATAGAGACAGATAGCACAGGGGGGGCAGACCTTCTAAAGTCCACCACCATTTCTAGAATGTAATGATTGAAGCGTTTGGTCTCATTTATGGTACCCATCAGATCAGCAGCAATTCTTTCCATGGGGGCTCCCACCCGGACAGTTCCCATATGTGCTTGAGGCTTCTTTGTTGGCTGAGCCTTTGCTGCACAACTGGTGCAAGTACGACACCAAAGTGTCACATCTTACCAATAATACCTGGTCTGTGGTTGATACAATGTTCGCTCCATTCAGAAATGTTCACCCACTTGTCCATCGTACATATGATGCAGGACATCTTTTCGAAATGCTTGTGGCAGAATTTCTTCCCTTAGGTATAGTCTTTTCCACTGGCTCCAATAGGCTTTTGTTCCTGATCCATAAGGTGACAACTTATCCCACAAGGGTTGCTCCTCTCCTTCCTCCATCCACCTTTTTATGGGAGCCATGTCAGCATCAGCTGTCTGCGCAGAACACAGTTGTTTAGTAATCCACCCGAACCAACTGAGTAACGTTAGCATTACTGATGGGCTGTATCATTTCCACTGGGCAAAACTTTGAGGTGAATGTTTCAGGTGCGTTGTCCACAGGGCCACTATCCAGGTTACACTGCACTGCCTGGTGTTGGTACTGCGAGTTACTTAGATTGGGTACTTTCAGCTTACATGGGCAGGATGAGCGACATGGCCTTCTGGACAGCACATCTGAATTTTCGTGATGACGCCCAGGGTGGTACACAATCCTGAAATCATACTCTCCACGTTTCTCCAGCCACCGGGCCAATTGTCCCTCAGGTTCTTTCATTCTCATGAGCCACTGTAGACTACATTGATTTGTGTGTATAACAAAAGGTCTGCCCAATAGGTACTGCCGGAAACATGCTGTGAACTCAACCAATGCCAACAGCTCCCTCCGGGTGGTGCAGTAATTTCTCTCAGTTGGTATTAAAATTAGTCTACCATATGCCAGCACCCATTCTTCTCTATCCCGGACTTGAGATAGCACCGCCCGATTCAAAAATTGCTGGCGTGTGTGTCAAGAATTACGTTGCCACTATCCATTGGGTAGCTCAGCACAGGGGCAGTAGTAAGTAACTCCTTCAACTTGTCAAAAACCCTTTGAAGCTCAGGGTTCCAGTGAAATCGGGCATGCTTTCTTAGGCCATGAAGGGGTTTGGCAATTTTGGCTTCTTTGGTGGTGAAAGAGACAACATTTGGCTTTTAATTTTACAATTTTGCTTGCCGCAACCTCTCAAACACTTGTGCCAGGTGTTGGAGCATTTCCTTCACATTCCTCCCTAGCACAATAATGTCAGTAAGATAGACTACACAGATTTCCTACTGCAATCCAGCCAAGACACTGTCCATTAATCTTTGAAACCAGTCAAATAACCCCTTTCTGCTGCAGAACGCAGTGGCTCATCTTGCTTCTTAAGTCAACTCCACTTGTCAATAGCCTGAGGCTAGATTCAGGCTATTGACAAGGTGCTTGGGGCCAGGCCGTGTCTGGATATCATGCTACACTAGATTCGTTTGGCCAAGGTCTGTCGGGCCTGAGGAGAAAACATCGCCATAGGCATTAAGCAACTCTGCCAACTCACGTCATTCTATCTTCATTAGATCTTTCACAATCTCTGCGTACAGCGACTGCCTATGACTTTAGACAGAGGTATGTGTTAGACCCACAGGTGATATTAAAAAGTTAGTAGTTTGCACTACCTCTGCTGCTTGCAGAACTCCAGCAATGACTCCATTTATCTTCACAGCAGTACGGCCTGTGTTATATTTCAAGTTCGAGTTTATTTATAAAGCACTTTTCACAATGGTACATTGTTACAAAGCAGCTGTACAAATGACAGTAAAAACATCCAGGGATAGATACAGAAATGAGAAATGAAATATTATATGGAGTATATGACATATGCAGTTATATGTAAAATATAGAATTTCTAGACAGTATTTAAGACAAATTATGTGAAATTATCTAAGCTAGTGTCAGCAGACTCCCTGCAAGCAAGCCAACAGGGCAACAGTGGCAAGGAAACAAAACTCCAGAGGATGATAAGTAGAGAAAAAAACCTTGTGAGAACCCGGACTTGACAGGAAGGGTCTCGTCTGGCATGCTGCAGTTAGTTTCCGTGACTAAGACAGGTTAAACGGCAAGCGTTACAATAAAGACTTACATAGAGTATGAGACTAATTTGATTTGGTGGTAGTTTGAAAAAGCATTTAAAAGATTTAACAATAGTGAGACCCTGATGAGGGAATAAAAACAGAGCAGGAAAATATTAACTTTGGTGATAAAAGTATAAGGTTCCTGATAGCAGCTCTAGCAACAATCTGCTGTTACAAGGTGGAATGTAGGCTGGTTATATGGATGAAATTGAGAGGGTAATCATGCCGGTGTTTGACAACTCCATGGAGGGCCTAGGTCACTTGAAGATCCACCAGTAGCTGGATCCACGTAGAGGCGGGCAGATCTAAAACTCCCCCGGGAGGGAGCCCCAACAAAAAACAGACAATAATTAGCGTAGCTGCTGTTAATAATATTTCAAGCATGAAAACAAATATTCTATAGGTGGAAATAGAAATGTGAGGTGTTCTGATATATTAAGAAAATGCAAGACTAAAGAGGTGTGTTTTTAGTCTAGATTTATACTGCAGGAGCATGTCTGAGCCCCGGACAGCGTCCAGAAGACTATTTCACAGATTTGCAGCTAAATATAAGAAAGCTCTGCCGCCTTTCGTTGACTTATTAATTCTGGGAACAACCAGGAGTCCAGAATTTTGAGACCGTAGAGCACGAGATGGATTATAGCGAGTTAGATCTGAAGATCTGAAAGATACTTGGGGGCTATTCCATTTAAGGCTTTATATGTAAGCAGTAGAATCTTATACATAATACGAAATCTGACGGGCAAGAAATGTAAAGTTGAGTGTCGTCTGCGTAACAGTGGAAATTTATACCGTGATTTCTAATTAAATCTCCGAGGGGCAGCATGTATATATAATGTGAATAACAGAGGACCTAAAATAGCCCCTTGAGGCAGGCCGTATTTTACTGGCATTAATGAAGATGCTTTCCCTTTGAGATGAACAAATTGATAACGGTCCGACAGGTAAGAGCGAAACCATTGCAACGCCTGCCCTTGAATGCCGTCGTAATTTTGTAGACGGTCTAACAGCACGTCATGGTCTATAGTATCAAATGCTGTGCTAAGGTCAAGTAGGACTAATAAGGAGACGCAACCTTTATCCGCCGCTTTATCCGCCGCCAACCTTTATCCGCCGCTCTGCAGCGCAGTTTCAGTACTGTGGTGTAGTCTGTGCAAGCTATCCTCACTTTGGGCTTGTTCTTCAGGGTAAAATAAGGTATCTGCTCAGCAAACAATATAATACTTTGACTACCAAAGTCAAGACGTGCTCGAGCTTGTTCTAATAACGGGTGTCCAAAGATAGTCTCAGTGCCCTCTGTTATATCAACTATGATGAAATTGACATTGACTGTATGAGTTCCGATCTGTATTGGAATGTCAACCTCCCCAAGGACATCAACACTTAAAGATCTTATTTCCTGCAGTGCCTGTACGGTAAATAACTTGAGTGGGGGTTTAACTTCGGCCATGATTGCCTCATAGCAGTGCCGAGGCAGAACATATACAACACATACAATTTCTCCCTAATTTATTCTCCCTTGCTTGTTGAATTTTTGTGGTCGATGTGTAGACTCTAAGGTGTTTGTTCTCATCATGCTCTACTGACCTCATAGGATTCACACGGCTGTCTGTATTGACATGCAAGTGTTTCTTCATCTTCCGCTCTTTAATAACATCTGCTTTGGTTTATTAACTGAGAATGTCTACTTGAGTCACCAAGTGCGAGATCCCAGATGTTGCCACCAGTGTTACCTTTTTAGTAAATACGTAACTGCTCAATCCGGTATATGTTTGCAAGCAGTGATGAGCACACCAAAGTTGTTTCGAAAAATGTTCTTTAATTTTCAGCAGCAGAATACTTATCACAATGCATATCTAAAGAATTCTCCCAAATGAACTCCTGGGGTGGCTTAACACACATACCAGCAAGCATGACAGGAAGAACAACTCAATGGCCAAACAATAAATTAAATGGATTTTGAAAAGAAGTTAAGGTTTTTCATAATAGTAAATAACTGTTGCCAACGAGTATTAATAGTGTCAGCATCCTACCTCCCGTAGTTGGTCTCCGTGCCTCTAGAGGCCCCCTGTGTTCCCCTCTGCCTTAGTTCTTTCTCGTGTGTCCTTGTTAGGATTATCCAGCGGTGCGTTCCACTCCAAATTTTTAAGCCCTTCACTCGCAAACGTCCCTCAGTCTCGTTGACTTGGATGTGCGTCATTGATTACATCGCACGAGTGTCCACTACTGGCGGAACACCTGAAATGGGTTTAAATAGAACGCACTAATCCCTTGTTCACTTGGAAAATGGATCCTGCCGTGGAGACCTTGGTTGCTCTTTCAGTTGGAGAGGTGTCGCCTTGCGGAATTATTTGGCATTTTCTGCATGTTTTCAGAAACTGATGCAATCACAGATTCAGGTTGTTTATTTGTAACAGGCTATTGTTGATGTAGTAATTTAAACAATATATATTATATTTGTTTATAAATATTTTTCTATTTCATTTAGAACTACTGTGTATGTACTGCGTACCACTTGTATGCCCATATTTGGTTTTTCTGTTCTTGTTTAGTTTAATCGCCATCACCTGTCTGTGTCCTATTAGTATGCTTTATTAGTGGTTTTCAGTTCTGTGTCTGGTGTTCCACGATTAATGTTAGTTTTGGTGTACGTGTGTCCCTGCCTGTTTCCCTGTCCTGTGGATTGTATGTGTATATATATATATATATATTAAATATTATATTGATTTAATATATTATATTATACTGATTTTTTAACTTTGCTGAGACAAATTTGAAGTTAGTCATGTTCCAAATAACAATGGTATAATTATTAGACCTGTTAAGGTTAATTACACAATTAATAAATTGGCAGTAAATATAGGCCTAGCTTACCTGTATTAAGTGCAAAGTATTTGCCAGCTTACCACTGCCTTACTGAGCGTTTTTATTGTATGTTGTTAAATTCCTGTTTTATGACCACTGTGCCTGTTTTAAGGATCTTTATTTTTGGATTTATTCTTTTTGTTTGCCTGGTTGGACACTCTCACACGTTACCGAATTCTTGCCACTCACTCATTTCAGGCCTGCAAGACAAATAAATAAAAATTTATTATTTTAATATAATGTTACAAAATGGAAGAAAATGCTCCATTGATCTTTGTTCTATGTATCTAAGGTACTAATTCTTGTGTTAGTCCAACGTTGTGGTCACATGACCCAACTATTCATGTGAATACAGCTATTCAAAAATACACACTCAGCTGAAAACATACATTTTTCACTACACGCAAAAGTGCAGGTTTGGAGAAACTCATGCTTGAAGATGTGTGACCAACAAAAGATTCAAACTGTACAGGTTGACCTTTTCATGGAAAATCAAAAATCTTTGCATTCACTCCTAATTTCTGTATTCTGCAATAAGTCCTTCACAATAAAAATGTTTTCTAATGTCTAATGACCTAAAAATGTAAATGTACTCCATGTGGTAACATTTAAATTAATGTGTATGTGAAGTCATATGCATTATCATTTGAATAACTACTTTGGGTTATTGCAACAAAGGTCATTTTTAAAAGTCAGAATAGCTACAAATGTCTGTAAGGTATGACTGCATGTGCTTTCTCTGTACAGTTTAACAAATGACATACCTCACATACTTCATCTTGATCCAGAAACATGTACTACTTGTTAAAATCACATTTACCTTTCTGCATATATTTTTGCAATAAAGTAATGCCTTTGTATGTGTATTACCAAAACAGAAAAAAATGCATTCTGCTATGCAGTAAATAAACCACTGAGACAAGACAGACTGTGAGAAAAGAAACCAACATAGGCCAGAATATATGATCCATAAGGTCAAAATGGTGAAATTAGGGATCATCTGAAATATACAGGACATTATCTAAATGACTAAGAATAAAGAATGTAGTGTATTGCTCTATACTGGCTACACCAGGACACACAGCAAAGAAAAACATTAAGAACAAAAACCCAAGCGTTGAAAAGTCATCAAACAGAAGGATTTATGAACAAGGCACAGTGTATTGAGGTAACATTATACCAGTATCATTTGGTGGGTCATTTTGCATATTGTTATGGTTTGAGAAAGAATCACTTCACATTCCTTACGAAAAGTAACCATAGTTTAATAAGGGTGATTATAGTGAAACTGTTTTATATAAATAATCAATCGACCAAAATACACCGTTACTACACTTTTGCTTTAAGAAAACCATGGGTAATTTTCGTTATTATTATCTAATGCTCTATCATGGAGCTGTGAGGTTAGAGTGATCACATGATCAGCAGTCAATAGACTAACTCACAAGCACTGCTGCTCCTCTGTTATTTGGTGCGTAACAAAGGGTCATGGGCACAGGGATCCATTTGCAGCTTTTATTGGAATAACAGACAGGCAATAATCAGATGCATGGGGAGGACTGCAGGAGTCTTGTTTAAATAGCAAACAAATTAATCAAAGACAGGTGAATGAAATTAACTAAACGGGCACAGGAAATCCAAATAAGGAAATAAACTTAGGGGAAACCAAACAGTTCACAGGGGACGTAACATTACTCCCCCCCTCCCGGAAGGCACGACGTCGTGCCAAAGAGGACTGGAAGGAGGCAGACACAGTCTCGGAGGAGGCTTCGGCGGAGGCCGGACTCCCAGGAGGAGGACCCACGGGGACCAGGGTGGTGACGACGGAGGGAGGAGCCATGGAAGAGACAGGAGGGAGGAGCCATGGAAGAGACAGGAGGGATCAAAGACAGGAGCCAGGAGAGACCCACAGGGACCATGGTAGTAACAACGGGCAGCAGACAAAAGGGATAAACAGAAAACAGGCAAGGGTCGAGGGCAGGCAGCAAACAAGAGAGTAATCCAATAATCAAGCAGGGGCCGAGGGCAGGCAGCAAACAAGAGAATGATCCAAAAAAAACAGTCCTGGTAACAACAGGAAATTAACACAGTAGAAAACCGCTCAGAATTGTTGCCAGGTAAAACAAGACTTTGCAAAGAACAGACCAGTGAACACAGTTTATATATTGTCCATGATTAGATTAACAGGGAACAGGTGAGTAATGAGAGGGAGTGGTCAGCCCCAGGTATGGTGGCTGCTGGGAAATGTAGCTCCTTAATTAAGAATCCGCACTCGAGAGGAGTCTCCCTCTGGTGGCCGAGAGAGGTGATGCGGGAGCCTCCTTTGAAACAGGTGAAGGTTTGGAGAGAGTGATTGAAAACAACAGCCATTGTTTTAAAACAGATATTAAAGGCAGATGATGAAGGATGGGGCACCCTAGAGTATCTCCATGTCTAGTGCCACAAGATTGTTCCTTACTGCTATGTGGCTGCAGGAGTCTTTTGGTATTTGCTAGGGATGTGGGTGGTTACTATAAGCCATTAGAAGGGTGTTTCTTGAAATATGTCTGGGCATTACTGGACATCAGACTTAATTTTCCTGCTGTTCAAGGGTGATTATTTCAAAAAAAGCTTCTGGGACAGCATGCACTATGCTGCACTAACCCAGCAACATCTATGGAAATGAATGAGAATCCCAATAGGCAGATATTATAGATGGTACATACAGCAGAGCTGACTGAGGCCCTCAACAGCCTTTAATTCATTGATAAAATAGCCATTATTTGAATGAATTGACTGTTGATTTCTAGGCTTTCTTCAGTCCAAAGAAAGCATTAGAGTCAAACAATAGGACTTGATGTGGCCTAGTGAGAGTGTGTTTGCAGGTGGATGGTTCTGCATTCTGTCACTGTGGGATGTACAATTTGGGTCATGCTACACCATCAGGGCTTTTGGTTTTTCTTCAGCAAGGCAGCAAGAATAAATCAGAACTTTTCTGGGTGTAATACTGACCTGCAGGACAGACATCAAGAAAAACAATGAATCACCATCATTATTTCTTCCCATTTACATCACACCCACTCTCTCATTTTGAAAATGAATCCTAAAACAGGAAATGCTTTTCAAAACAGATGTTTTGGTGGGCTTGAACTATTGACATCATCTCTGTCTGGTGAGCTCTGTGACGCTTGAAAGAAAGTACAGATAGGAAATGTGCTCTCATTCCCTATTCATCTAATATAACCCACTATGCACACATCTGCTTCCTATTGCTCTTTGCTTGGTTAGCAGCTGACAGGAGCTCATGACGCTCACGGTCTAAGGCACCACAAGTGTTTATTGAGGTGAAGAAAAAGTGTCCAGAAGCCTCCATTTTCTCATGTCAGTGTAAGGCCATTAATGAAGGTGGTTTCACCTGTGACAACTGGGTACTTGTGATATTTTTAAAGAAATCAAGTATTCTGTTACGTGACATGCATGGGCTTCCGGAGCTAGGAACAAGGAGCACAAAGACGTAGTAATCCAATAAATGTTTTAATTGAGAATTTCAAAAAACGATACAGGAAAGAACCAGGAAGCAGACCAGGAACATAGAACACCCATCGACACGTACATTGACTAACTAAAAACAGACAAAGAACATGGGAATGAAACCAACTTAAATAGCAAACAAATTAATCAAAGACAGGTGAATGAAATTAGCTAAACAGGCACAGGAAATCCAAATAAGGAAATAAACATGGGGGAAACCAAATGAACAGTTCACAGGGGACGTAACATATTCATGTGCATAATAAGCAAAAAGTGTCACAATAATCATGTCCAGTGACCCACTTTGAACGGCCCATAACTGAGGGCTCTACCAAATCACTGAGAGAAAATGGACCTTATATCAACACTCAGTCTTTCAAATATTAACCTACAAACCCTGTAAAATCTGTGAATATTACTCTATACTGATAACTCTAATATTATCCTGAAATATTATTTCTGTTAGTGTAAACCTAATTAAAATTTTATTGACTGTCACATTACAATATTTTGAATTACAAAATATTAAATTTCAATGTTACTTTATGAAACAATTTTGTTTGAGGGTGTTTTTACAGTGCAACATTTAAACTGAATTTCACACTATAATTGACTTTTCAAGTTCAAGTTCAAGTTATGAAAGTTAAAGCATGATGTGTTAGTTCATCCAACATTTTAACGACCCATTTAAGAATAAGAATCAGGCACTCTGGCAACTCTGTTCAGAACTGTCTTCAGTTAATGTGAGATGATGGTCTGAAAGAAGCTGCTTTTGTTTATGAACCATCTGCCTTTTTTCGAACCTTCTCTACATGTTAGTTCACATGACTTCTGGCCTCAGTCCAGCTCAACCAAGCACAAGCCCTCATCAAAGCATCCCGCCAGCTGTCATGGGAACTGTCTTTTGGTGTGAGGTGTCATGTGATGCCATTTAAATCCTAGGGAACACAATTAATGTAGAGCGGAAAGATGTTAAAAGCAAAAATTGTCACTGTTGGCATCAGAGTGCTAGCTAATTGACAATCTGATTGGAGGAGAAGTCCTTGCCTTTCCTGTATCTGTGCCAGATCTCTCCTCCATGGGTACAGAGCCTTAGTCTAACTGTAAGGACCCAGGAATAAAAAAAAAAAATCCCAGAATGTTCTCATAAAGCTATTTGTTTTGTTATTGTGTTTGATGAATGCAGTTCCTCTGTTGTATGACAGTTCAGTTTCTATGAACTCCTCCTCCTTTCACACTAATCCAAATTCCAATTTATACTTTTCCAATTCAATTCCAATTTATATTTCCAATTCCAATACTTACTTTTGCCTACTCTTCTTGCAATCTCTGTCTTAATGCACTGTGAGTGGATGCACTGGATTGTGGTGATCATTTTTGTGGTGATTTGTGACATCCTGCACAAATCCAGTTCCTTGGGAGTTGCATGGAAATGAGAAAGAAAGTGAATGTTTTAAAGTTACTCAGTTAATCAAGTTCAAATGTATCTATGCTTGGTATTTATGAGTTGCATTTTTGATTAAATGAACATTAATGTCCACTGTATTTGTATAACTTTGGTTTATTATAACATTATAAAACTCCTGTTTCCACCTTAACATCCAATCAAATTCCATATGCAAAACAGCATAAAGATAAAGAGAGTTAACTTTTCCTCTGAGAGGACAACCTCTGATTGGACCACACACCTCTTATAGTGTCCAAAAATACAAGTTTTGCTCTCTCTTCCTGGCTCTTCTGTTTTCCTTTGGCCATCTTCTACAGGTCTTCTCTATAGTCCTTTAAGGACGTTCATGTAAGGACCACCCATTGGTCCAACGATGGAATCCAATGGCGTGGGTGAAGGTATTTCATGTGTTCTGTCTCAGCACTTTTGTAAAGGTTTTTCAAATTTATTATAATTTGGTTTTATTGACACTTTAATTGCGGCTAGTTCCAATCTGACCCCAATTTTATATGAAATTTAGGTTAGCTGTTCCAAATGATTTCTTGATCATAATTTAGGGTTTGATTATTTATAAATTCTCATACTCTTAGTTATTCTTTCATTAGGACCCAACGTTGCACAGAGTCTTGCGCTCTACCTATATACGCAAATGTCACGGGCACAAATCTGTCAGTCTAATTTTAGTCAAAGGTTGCCGGGTAAAGCAACTTGCTAAATCAGGTGATAGACAGAAACCTGGAGATCTTGGTTGATGTGCTCCATGCTCCATTCAAACTACAAGTCCCCAGTATGATCTTATCCTGGCACAGATTTTGCGTTAACAATTGGATTCCTTCTAATCTACCAGTAATAACAATTTCTGAAGAACTTCAAATATATCAAGGAAAACAGTTTATTATGCCAGGCAGGTTAAAACATCCCTGAAGGGAATGAGATGCTGCGTCGGAAAACGCTATGGGAACGCCATCAGCTTATATGCACTCTAAAACACCTGTCACACAATCAGTTACGGGGCGCTATGTCACAGGCGGGGTGACGTCACGACCAGGAAGCTATAAAAAGCACGTGCTTTAGTGCACACCCCCAGCTTCAAGAGAATGAAGCGAACGCGGGCAAGTGGTACCGGAATTATGGGAGGAGACGCAGCGCCTCGTTCCCTTCAGGGAACAAGGGTTACATACGTAACCTGAGACGTTCCCTTTCAGGAACTCGAGCTGCGTTGGAAAACGCTATGGGAACGAGATGCCCCTAGCCATACTGGAGGTTCCCTGCCCTCTGTGTTTGGACAGATCTAAGGCAAGAGAACAGAAGAGCCGGGAGTGGCTCGGACATCAAGGCCATAGTGCCTTACAAAAGTTAGTGGAGTGGACCATCCCGCAGTGTCGCAGATGTCCTGAAAGGGACACCTGCATAAAAGGCATAGAGGCCGCCATACCCCGAGTAGAGTGAGCCCAGGTCCCCCTAGGTGGGGGGAGGCCAGAGGACTCATAAGCGATGCAAATAGCATCAGTAATCCAGCGACTGAGCGTCTGCTTGGTCGTGGGAAGACCACGCTTAGGGTGACCAAAACAGACAAAGAGCTGGTCAGATCATCGCCACAGGGCAGCTCTGTGGACATATGTGTCCAGTGCGCGCACTGCAGAAGGCCTGCAGTACGACTGGCCGTAGTACAACTGAAGGATTCTTAGAGCCATAACCCTGCCTAGGGTAAAGAAAGGCTTTGACCAAACCAGGGCAAAGTCCAAATAGGAGAGGGCCACAGAAAGGGCCTGAAGGTCCCCCACTCTCCTCAGAGAAGTGATGGCCAACAGAAACGCAGTTTTAATAGACAACATGTGGTCAGAGATTTCCTCAATGGGCTCAAAAGGAGGAGCACAAAGAGCTTCAATACTACAGCCAAATCCCAAGGAGAGACATGTTATCGTACCTGGGGCCTCAGCCTCAGTGCACCTCTGAGGAAACGAGACACCCACGGGTGTCTGCCCAAGAGGTGGCCATCCACCAAGGCATGGAAAGCAGAAATAGCTGCGACGTAGACCTTAATAGTGGAGTAGGCCAACCCTGCAGAAAAGTGGAGCTGTAAGAAATCCAGGACTGCATTAACAGTGCAGTTAACTGGATCCAGGCTGCGCTCTCTGCACGAAGAAATGAAAAGATTCCACTTCAAGGCATAAAGTTTCCTCATAGAGGGAGCTCTGGATTGCAACATGGTCTCAACAACCTCGGTTGAGAGACCCGAAGTCAGGAGCTGCGCCCCCTCAGGGG
>JAZGTK010012656.1:0-14799 GCA_036877625.1 Ambastaia sidthimunki | reverse complement strand
ATCTTATTATGTGAATACAAAGCACTGTTTAAAAAAACAACAAAAATGTCTGAGGTCACAACTATGAGTTGAGATCTGTGATTTATGTTGGATGGACTGAGCTAAATTTAAATAAGCTAAATGTTTACAAATGCAGCTATTTGGTTTTGGTTTGTTAGCTCTGTGGGTTAAAACAAACCATCAGAAAGACAATGTTTTATTTGTGTGTGTGTGTGTGTACGGACCGAGTGGTATCCTGGTGGGAGAGGGGGTTTGCTGACT
This sequence comes from Ambastaia sidthimunki, assembly GCA_036877625.1. NCBI lineage: Eukaryota > Metazoa > Chordata > Actinopteri > Cypriniformes > Botiidae > Ambastaia > Ambastaia sidthimunki. The sequence goes on along the minus strand of JAZGTK010012656.1, from coordinate 14,538 downwards.
GGATAATGTTCGACCGTATCGATTATAGTCTGGCGCTCTCCACGCTGGTTTATCTTCCGGAACCTTCTCCTGGACTGCCGGTGGGACACTTGCCTTTGGAAATACTCATCGCTGTCATCCATGTAGTCCACCTGAAGGGAGACAGAGGAGATAAATGTATCCTCATCTAACTGTTATACACGCACAGTAACTTACCACACACACACACACACACACAGTAACTCAACATACACACACACACACAAAGACACACACTCGCACACAACAGTGTAACTCACCACGATCATCTCTGAAGCCTCAAGGACGATACACTCACAACCACGACGCAAACTACCTGCTGAACGCTTACCAAAACTAAAAAACAAACCGCACAGGTCAGACGAAACGCTGAACACAACACAGCGAAGTAATGATGAGGCAAAACAAACACACACATACCTGCTGCGAGGCAGAAACATGGACTCCTTAATAAAGACAGAACCAGACAAGAGGATATACCAGCAGGTCCCAATGTCATCAGGACTGCAGCACACACACAAACAATATTACAACATTACACACACAGAATATTCCAGAAACATTTCACATGATGTTCTGAGACAGGAACCAGAGGAACCAGACAGAGGAACCTTTTAATGAACAGCATGAAGTTCTGTCCACGAACCACTTGCTAACACAGGATGAGGACTGTCTGACCAACATGTAAAATGACCAGCCACAGTTTGATTTGTTTGAACGTGACATGTTGGGCAAGTAAACTTAAAATAAATAATTAACTCTTTTATCCAAAGCCACTTACAGTGCATATAAGCTGAACATTTGATCAGAACATGTTCACTGAGAATCAAACCCACAACCTTTGCGCTGCTAACACAATGCTCAGCCAATTGAGCTACAGGAACCCACACAAGAAATGTGTGATGAAATTGGGATCAGAACTTTGAGGTGGCCAAACGTATTAAATACTGATAATTAGTCTAACATCATTTTAAAAATACATTATAATGTTCTATTCATTTCTACTAGAGAACTCTAAAAATCTTTCAATAAAGTTCTGATTTCCGAAACACAAAGCTTTTATGTTCTTCAAAACTCAAGTTTTTCCTCAGAAGCACTTATAGTTGTAGAATGGTGAGTGACTAAACATGACAGTGGTATATGTGAGGGAAAAAAACTGCCATTTTTGTGTGGAATATACACCAGTGAATGAACTGCAGGCAGTCACGGCTAAGACTACCTCGTTTCAAGCTAAGCTGAGGAAAATATTACGAGCCTAAACGTGAATGACACACTTTCCAAGTGAAAACGCATGCGGCTGAATTTGTGTTTGGAAAGCACAGTTTCTAACCGTTATTCCAACAATTTTACCATATTAAAGATTTACTACAGATAATGGAAAGTTACGGGCAAAGAAATAAGGGGGGAAAAAATGACATGATTTAGGGGTTTTGATGAGCTAACATGACTTACATTTTCCATAGGACTTTTTGGTCAAACTACGTTCTTGAACGTTGCAGGTATAAAATGAAAGAACTTTGGATGCTCTGGGTTCAATGGAAGTTAAATTCCATCAACAACACTTGAGGGATGATGTGAATTACCACAGAAAATCAAATGTGGTTTAAATAACACACTTAAACGCAAGTAAACTTGACTGGGGACAACTTTGTATATTAAAGTAAACAATTCTCTAGTAAATTGAGATCTAAGTGCATAATTTGAGTTTCGTTTTTTATAAACTGTTAGATATACAGAAATAAAGTGTACTTTAATCTTTACTGCCTGACCCTGTGATTTCAAGCAAGCCAAAACTATTTTCTGATAATAGTTTTGGTGATAATCAAGATTTTGCCACAAATACTGATAATTAAAACGTGTTAATCTGCAACGTTTCTTGAACAGAACATTTCACTTCAACAGACAGACTGTGTGTTCATATTCAAAATGCCTTTAGATGCTTTATCCCCATCTGTAGATGCCGTTTGCAGATTTAAATGCACTGACACAGATGTCGGTGTGTGACAGATCTGAGACAGACAGAGAAATAAAGCAAGAAAGATAGATAAAGTGAGAAAGATAGATAAAGTGAGAAAGATAGGGACAGAGAAAGTGAGAGACAGCGAGTGAGAGACAGATATGGAGAGTGTGAGATAAAGAGCAGATTGTGTTTATACACAATCTCTCCTGTGACACTAATATAAACCTCAGATAAACTGACCTACATAAAGATACATTCACTTTTGTGAGAGTGTATCGTGTTGGTGTGTTTAATACTCACCAATATAAAACTGTATTGGCTTCATGCTGTTCATATCGAACCGTCTCACACATTAGCCTGCAAGTCAGACAGACAATGAATTACAATCAACAGTCACACACACAGACGAACACGCACACAGGCGAACACGCACACAGGCGAACACAGGCGAACACAGGCGAACACAGGCGAACACAGGCGAACACAGGCGAACACAGGCGAACACACACCTTGACACACACAGGCGAACACGCACACAGACACACACAGACAGACACACACAGGCGAACACACACACAGGCACAGGCGAACACAGCCCACACAGTTGCTGCCCACCATCTCTTAGATTGGTTGACCATGTACATGTGTGGTTATGCTTTGCAAATGCTTGTGAATCAAACTTTGTTGCTGTGAATGAGGTCGATTCAAACTTGTCACAAGGTAACGTTATCTAGCTGGCCAACATAAATGAGGTTTTGTTGAAAACCACGAGAATAACTTGATAGTTCCGGAAGCATCTGTAATAACGGCTGTAGCATGACTCCTGTAGCATGCATGCACACAGGTGCCGTACCTGAGCTGGTGCTCCCTCAGGTTGGACAGAGCTTCCATGCCATGGAGGTATGAATACACAATCTGCAGATCCTGTAAAACACACACAGAATCAATCATTAAAATCAGTTTAAATCTTCCTGCGTGTACAAAAATCATCATTATGAGGCACCATTTATACATACATACTAGCACACACACGCACACACACATTTTACTCCACTTTCAGGTCTCTATTTGTCTCTTGCTTCTGTTTTCCGTAAAGTTGAAGCCATTTCTAAGAAAAAACTGCTATTACTTAAAATCGACACCCAAACAAACACGCCCCTTCCTTCATTGCTCCACCTACAAAATAATGAACGCTATGCAACACAGACAAAAAGCTGATTGGCTACAAGAGTGTTATGATGATGTTGTGGATCAGCCCGATCCACTTTGTTTATTTCCTGTTTACACAGCCAGGATTATGTACAAACACAATATTTTTTTTCAACACACGCAAAGGATAAACTAGCAAAAGTATTTACAGAACTGTTTGTTTGAGGGTGGATTTAAATTTTTACCGTTTTTTAAAAATTGCGTACTGCACCTTTAACGGCTGCGTCTCAAGATCTAGCGAGCAGCCTTCTTAGACCGCATTTTCAGGCACCAGACACATTTGACAGTCAGAACACCCAMATGATGMCTGTAAATGGCATCGAGATTGCTAATGAGGTTAAGATGCAGCTTAATGCATCAAACATGCTCCAAGCAGTTTAGGACGCATTTTGTGTCAATATTTTTCGAAATGAGTCAGAGTGCAATAAATATTGCGACACAATTATGTGCGCAATAACAAGTCTGTCAGCTGTCTACTAATGTTTTTTTACGTCAACTACTGTCATGAACGAGCAACAATATGAAGTATGAGAAAAATAGATCTTATAAACACCCCCTTGAACCACTCTATCGGCCCCCTTGATTCAAAACTAGGTAGCAACTCTCTAGTAATGCAAACTGAGTAACTGCTACGTGTTTGTGGAATGCTGGCAAAACATTAGTGCATTAGTGCATACTGTTATTAATATGTGTGTGTTAATAGATGTTTTTGTAAGCAAATTATCAATCAGGAAATGTGGTGTTGACATCATTTCCTGTTCGAAACGTATTCAGCTACACAACAGAAAGACAGACAACTTGACAGGTGTATTAGTTACAGTCACAAATAGACCTTTAAGGACAAACATTCAGCATTTTATACAGAAAACACAAGTAAAATGTTTAAGTAAAAGCAATTTTTCACACCTCTACAGAGTGTTTAAAAAAACTCAAAAACCTCAAATTAAACACAAGCCCCTATAAATACACATTTACCCAGAGACAACATGCCACACGCAAGAATATTTTTAAATCACCTGTAACAATTTTTCTCCCAGTGACTAATAAAAATCTGTATTTAAATCTAACATATGTATCTCTATAAGCCTTAATTGTTTGTTAAGTTGAACTTTAATCTAGCTGGATTCGCTAATACCTTCTGTTGCTTAACACAGACTCAAAGCACATACATCACTTAAAGTCATACGGTCCTGTTAACACATGTTACTGTCTCATTCATAAAGCATTTCCTGTGATATGGAATGATGGGATTGGTTCACTGGAGAGGTAATGATGAGGTCACATGATGTATTTTTTTATTTTTGGATGGCTCTCTGTGAAGCATTCAGTTTTAAAGAAAAAGATACACTCATATACACATATCTATATATCACCGCTGGACACATGACTCACTCAACCAAAAAAAGTCAGTTTCAGTTTCAACTACAGATGCACAGCAACTACGAATGTGCAAGTAAACTCTAGTTAAATGTCATGCTTGGGTTTGATTTATAAATAAATGATCTATACAAAAATGACTATGTTTGTGTGTGTGTGTACGTGTACAGGTTTCGCTGTACTTGCGAGGGCCAAAATAACATATCATGCCAATCAATGTTTGAGGGCATTTTACTGGTCCTCACTAGATAAAAAGGCTCATAAATGGGACAAATCAAATATTTAATGTATATCTAATGTTGTGAATGTTTCTGTGAGGTTTATGTTTAGGGGTAGAGTAAGAGGATAGAATATTACGATGATATAAAGTCTACAGAATGACCTAACTAATATGGGGAAACAAGTGTGTGTGTGCGTGAGAAACACACTTGAACTGCGGCTATGGTCAGTTCCAGTTTTTAGAATCACACAGAACAGAATGAAACATTGTATATATATAAAGACACATATAGATTGATTTCTACACACACGAACCAAACCACACAAGAACAAATGTGGAGTTAAATACAGAACAGCACTTTAAAGGCCCTAATACGCAGGTTCTCATATATCCATGTCGTCAGACTTCCACAGTAAACTCATGCGTCACAGTTTTCCTCTCTCCTTCCTGACATTCCAACAGCCTCACTCATCCTCTTTAACGCCATCCATCCATCTTTCCATCAATCTTTTTCATCTGCTCCTGCCACACTAAACTTAAACAGAAAGTTCAAACAGGCCAATGAGTTCCAGTCAGGGGCGGCGTGATGTGGACTGTGATTGGTCGATTTGAGTGGAAGGGCAGGAACGTTTATTCTTGGACCGTGGCATTTCCGCTTTGAAAGTCATGCGCACACATAGTTCTGATTATGGCTGTGGACTGAGTCTCCTGAGATCAGGCTAATGTCACAGTTCAGAAAACCTTGTCACAAGGACATTGAAGTAAATCTGGAAAATATTCTTGGCTTGTCCCTTTTAAAAATATCCCCAGCGCTTTCATTTTCGCTAGGCTAATACGATCACGTTTCGTGTCCATTTTGAAATCAAGAAGTCCAACTTTATGAAACCTCTTACTTTATCTGATGAAAAAGGGAACCTTGCTTGTGACAGATATATACGAAACTGTGTCTGTGGAAATTTTATTTACACTTCTCCGTCAATAAAATCCCCAGTAGTAATGCAATTCAAATTAGACTGATTCACAATGAATCATTCAGACCAATATGTGACCATAAGTTTCACTCACAGCAATATCAAAGCTAAAAAAAAAAAAGAGAATAGCTACAAAAATGTGTCATTTTTGTTGACACATTTAATCATTTTTGTTAAATCTGAAAAAAAAAAATCAACTCTTAAAAAGTCAAGTTAATTAAAATTACGGAAGAGAAATTAAAATCTTAAATTGGAATCCAGTAATGAAAACTGAATTTGTTTAATCGCATTGAATGTCACGGAATTGGGCAAGAAATTGGGCTGTGCTTTATCAAATTCAAATTGTTATATGGACTATATTCAATGAATTGAAATATTTTCAGTACAGACTAGTGTTGGTTATTATTCAACTGCCCAAAAATATTATATCAGCATAGCAGCATGTTTTAGTGTATGAATATATAAAGCTATTTAAAGACACTCCACATCAACTTTGTCTCCAGACCTGAAAAAAATGTACTTCAAAAGCATTTCACTTGATAAACTAGCATCAAACACACACAAAAACTCTTCACCGCAAACACCAAAATAAAAACTGCCTATTAAACATTATGAAGTAATACTAGTAATATATTATTAGTATATAATAAAAACCCCCTAAAGTAACAACGATAGCTATCTGACAAACATTAAAAATGCTATTTCTTGTTGTAAATTCACTTACATTTTTATTTGATTACATTTTAAAAGATTAATTTGATAAAAAAGAATTTGATTTGACCAAAAACATGGCATTTAAACATTAAACGTATTAAAAAACGAATTTCTTTGGCCTAACAGTATGTCCCACAATCACTCTGCCCATTAAAACAAATACAGCCAAACTCTGTTTCGTGTCTATGTAGGTTTTAGGTCGTTTATGGCTGTAGTTTCAGCTGACACCGTCATTAAGCTCCTGGTATCGGGAATTTAAAGATGTCATTGTTCCTCTACGTGAATCAGCGTATAAATCTCCCGCTTAACCTCCATCCTGTCTGTCTGTCAAACAGTTTGTTGTGTACAGAGCCACCTTGAAATCAAACAAACCCACATGCTCTGCAGATAGAAGCTTTACACCCACATCTCTCAGTTCAGTGTGCAGGTGCATATAAGCTCTCTCGCTCTCTCTCTCTCTCTCTCTCTCTCTGCGTGACAATTATATAACTGAGTTCTTAACCACAGATTAGCACTGAATATTACATGGGTTAATTACATGCAATAGTGGCTGGGTACCACCACCAACCTCATGGTTAAGATAACTCATTATATGATATGATGCAGGTTAAGATTGGACAATTTCCCCTAAACTGTTCACTGTAGGGCAAATGTTACACAAATCTTACCTTCTAGTCCTTAAAAACACAGTTATTTACCAATTACCAAAATGTTTTGTCACCCAAATCAGGACCATTGATGGAATTTATGCTAATTCAAACAGTACAAAATTAAACTAGTATCACCCATCAAACTAGTCGATGAAATCTGTGTTTTTTCTCTGGACAAAACTTTGACAGTGTTTTGCAAAGTTGTTTTCTTAGGAAAATGCAAACTAAAAACATACAAATAATCGCTAAATGCTAACGGTTGTCCGGCATCTGTGTGTGTGTGGTTTGAGTTTCACAAGCTTGAAATTTCCCCACCTGGTGTCTCAGAGGCCGGGTTAGCATGTGGGAAAAACCATCAGAACCAGCTGAACAACATAGACAAATTTAAGAGCAATACCACAAGCTCAGGCAGCCAAAAGCTGCTAATGTTTAGCAAAACATCGTCCGAACACCTGTCTGAGACGTTCAGAAATTCAGATTCTGAGCTCGGACCCTAAATTTCTCGCATTCCTTTTACTTCATGAAACATCACGGGGACTCATTGTGGAGCTCTGGCTAGGATTCACAATTTTGTATTAAAAATGTCATTAGCTTTATTATTTAGCTATATTATTTTTGCATGAAGCCAGGCGGCCTCATTTGGGCCATCACACTGAGGTCACATCAACAGCTTCTGTAAAAAAAAAAACAACTTCTGTATTTCAGTAACAACCCTTATTACCAGTAACATTTTTGCTGACAGAATAAGTTAATTGTGGCTGAAAATGAACAGCATTTATGCAACATTATCAATAACGGAAAGCTTTAACTTTGACATGACGCCGCACCAGCACAGCTAGGCACAAAAAACAGGAAAATGACCGAGTGCATTAACAACTACGAGCCAAACACAGCAACATTGGTTTGACCAATAGCGTGAGTCTGGGGGCAGGGCTACATGTCTGACCAACCAATGGCAGAAATGGAGCACGTTTAGAAAAACCTGGTTGAAAATGATCATTACTGTTGCAATGCCGGGGGGCACAGACATTACACACTGGCCTCTGTGACCCCTAAATAACATTTGATTCCACATTAACATCTATAACTGCCCTGGATTACGTCTTATTTCCATAACATCCACAAACCACTATTCTAGAGGAAACTGTCCACAATAAATACACACCACCCACAACATAATCACAAAAACACAATATACTACACAATATAGGAAAGAACTGCTGTGTATTTCCTGTTTAGAGCTGAGAAAAAGTTTTAGAATATCACTTCAACATTTGGAGGAAAGCTTTTTGAGCTAGCATTTCTTGTAAAGCCTAAAAATGAACCTTTAGTGTGAAACTAAAAGCCTAAAAAGAAACTTGAGTGTGAAACTTAAAGCCTAAAAAAAGACTAAGGTGAAACTAAGGCTTTTCACAATAGAACTAAAGAAACAAAAACAGCCAACTTCACATTTCTGCTATTACCCACATGTGTGCTCAGCAAGCATTAGCACATGAACCCAGAAGAGAATGAGGAAGAAAAACAGAAACATCAGGATCAGCTAAATAATTTATTCAAATCAGCTAAATAAAATCTTATTATTAGCTTAAATAACTTCCACTCAGGCACTGAATGGGCTCCATCAGGGTAAAAATGGAAACGTGCTTTCCCAAAATACTTTAAATCAGTTTGACCCTTGACCTTTATGAAGTCACAGAAGTTCTGGGAAAAGGTTAAATGGATCGCAACTGGGAAGGTTTAGCCCTGGACTACACGGCCCGTTCCAGGTGTCCTTCAAAACTGGGTATTCAAAAGACCTGAGCCAAGAAACATATACAATATTTACATGTATGTTCATGCATTTGGAAGTAAAACGCTTTTAACCAAAGCAATTTACAGTACATTCAAGTTACACATTTTGTCAGTAGTTGTCGTACCTGGGAATCGAACCCACAACCATTGCACAGCTAATGGAACACTATAATTATATACTAAAATATATACTGATATTTTGCTCTTCCTGCTGTAACAACTAACATAGGTAGATTTTTATTCAACAATAATACATACGTGCAATGGGACACAAGGGTTTTAAATACCTATTTAGCAAAAAAGCACTTATCACGTGTTACGTTCTGGTTTAAAAATTGTATTTTGTGGTATTGTGTTGTCAAGATCTTAGTTTAAAAGTCAAACACCACATTACTCTGGAGGAGGATGTATGAGGATGAGGATGTATGAGGATGAGGATGTATGAGGATGAGGATGTGTGAGGATGAGGATGTGTGAGGATGAGGATGTGTGAGGATGAGGATGTGTGAGGCACGTTTTGAGGTATTTCAGGGGGTCTCACTCAATAACGACCCACTGGCTGCTACCTGGAAACAGCCGGACGGAGGAAACTAAGGCATTGTTAAGATACCACCAAGCTAATGCGTTTAACAGAATCAGTTTACAAGTCTTTTGTCTCCATCACATCAGGATAACAGAACCTTCACTTTGTTTACAAAACTGTGTTACTTTTGTATTACAAAGACGCGTCTGATTGCAAATTTTTCATTTTAATTTAATGTTTTGCACCAAAGTGAAGTTAAAAGCTTGTGCTGAACAGAGTATGTGAAACATCACCACAGAAATGAGCCAGTTAAAACAAAACATACTGCTGTATTGAATGTTTCCAAACTTCTTACAGAGGCCAAATCTCATAACAGAACGGATTCAAACAAGCTCAAAAGGTTTAGCAAACCCTGACCGGACAGATGTCCCGCATTAAGTCATCGTTTAGATAAAATGTAGCACTTTTATGGCTAACAGAGGAGCAAAATGACAAGATCAGTGTGGGTGGTATAATGTCATATTTGTGTGCGTGGCACCATTTTTGGTTAATGGAAGAAAGATTGCTGTTGCGGCATGCAGGTTAACTTTTCTGCCGATTTCCAGGAACCAGAAAAAGCTCAATATTTATTTACCATCATGTCGTTCCAAACTCATATAGGAGAAGCATTTTAAATACATTTGCTCTTCTTCATACAAAGAGAGTGACCAGGCCTCCAAAAGTTACCACACAAAAACAAAGTAAAAAACGGTTTGTTATCCAGACTTTTAACCTCCATTTAGTCGTTTTCCTTTGTTCTGCGTCTCATTTTCATTTTGTTTTCCTCTCTTTCCTCCTCTCTTATCTCAGTACATCTCATTCCGCTCTTTCCTGTTGCTCCCAGCAGAAACCCCACCAAGGCGAGAGTCATTACATGGGAATTAGCACCACACACCTCTCAGACTCAAAAAAAACTCAAAACTGGCCTGGGATCACAGGCAACTGGTTACCCAAAGAGAAGAGAATGGAGTCTCTACTGAGACCAATGTTTGAATATTCTGCAGTGTTTACAAACGGATCACAGAAACTCTTCCGTGCGTGGACGCAGTCATGAGAATGTTGTGCTAAAACACAGCCGTGAGGTTGACGGTGGCTTTTGTTGCTATTGTGGGCTACTGGCAGCTTAGCCACATTTATATGCAAGAATATATATACATAAGTGTGAGACTGAGACAGGGCAGGAAGTGAGAAAAAAACATGAGGTTGCGAACATATTTTTGCAAGGCTGAATTTGTGTGACAGGGCGATACTTGCGCTAATATAAAAGCCTCTGACCTGCAGCATACGCGGATAATCATTTTGTTATTTGAAAAAGTAATAAAACAATTAAAAATACACAGAAATAAGTTTAAACAATTCAAAGGTTCCGATATCTGCCTAATATTGACCAATAACGTTACAGTCCCGGCATGTTGTGTATCTCCAATTAATGACAAACTGTAGACCAATGGCTGTTAGTGGACGCCTACACGTCTACATTAGATACTTAAAGTTATTTAATAGTTTAAGATACTTACATAATGGTGACCTAACTTGCCAAAGTTCCCACCCTTCCACCCACTACTAAAGATAAGAGGACCTACTAGCTTAAAGCTACTGACAACCATCTTATTGAAACCAACATTACGAGCCACTTAAACTGTATGCAAAGCACTAAAACAGCCCAATCTATGAACAGGTGAATCTGATATTCTCAGTGTCTTGCATTAATAGCCATTTGAAAATCTCCCGGCCAGTAGGCTTGTGTTATTGATTGATCATTGAGCTGACACATTTATCCAGAAAGATTTACAGAACATTTAATAGAGAGAGAAAAACAGCCTCCTGGGAACTGGGCTGAACTTTCTGACCTTGAAGTGCACAAGTGTGACAGTTTAGGGATCAACCCTTGATGGATTTTAAACAAAGCCTACCACCATTTCATTAAAGGAATAGTTCAGGCAAAAATATTTTTTCCATCATTTACTCACCCTCATGTCATTCTAAACCTGTATTACTGTTTGCTTCTGAGGAACACAAAAGATATTTTGAAGTACGTTGGTAACCAAATAAAAATGGCACAGATTGACTTCCACTGTATGGACACAAACCACCGAGACATTTCTCAAAATACCTTCATGTTCATTAGAAGCGAGAAAGCTATATATGTTCGGAATGACGAGATTGAATAAATGATGGAAAACCCCTTCCTTTTGGGAGAGGGCCACCTCTTTAACCAACACACTATTGAGGGAGTGTCCGATACAGAAAAAAGGGCTTAAGCGAACTGTAATGACAAGAAGTTTTATCTCACTATGAAAAATACAGTTGCAAACATAACAAACACTTATATACAATGGATCCAACATTTTTAAAGGTGCAATAACGTGTCCAGAAGCCATCAGGTCTGAGAAACACAACATTGCTTATTTAGTTTTTCCAACTTGTTCCAACACTCACTCACTGGCACACATTCAACCATTGTTTGGCCATTCACCCTAATTTTTCATCTGCGCTGGCCTGCTTTAATACACAATGAACTCAGTTGTGTACATGAACATTACACTAAACACAACCAAAACATGAATCCCTCAGACCTGGAGGACTTGTACTCCAAACTACAAATTCCTCACATTCTTCTGATCCATTAAATTCCTGGTCTCCAAACTCCCACAGTCCAACAATCCCACAGTCCCTCCACAAACACCAGAGAGCAACTCAAATGTATAAGTATGAGGCTGTAAAACATTGTGCTCAGACCGTAACATTAACTTCTCATGAAGTGTGGGGACTTTTCTTTATTGGCAGTAAGGTTTAAATACGGATGATCTAGTCTGGACTGTAGGACATTGAGTAACACATGCCTGAAATGCCACAGAAACGAGGTTCAACAACACCGATGAGTGTGTGGCTATATTAAGCAACAATATAAAAACTTAAACCAGTGCTTGGGAAAATACTAACGTAGTTTTGGACAAAATATGAACTCGCTCGACCAGTGTTTGGTTACATACTGACGGTACACCGCAATGACCCAACAATGAGCAAAACTGGAGCCTTTAAACGCTAAACGGAACAACATAACCAATACTGAGAACCATTGCCTCATTTGAACGCTTTAAGTCAGATTTGAGTAATACAAACTTGTTTTATTTGGACAACCTACCGTATTATTATAAATAGTTTATCAGCTAGTTTTCAGCACCCAATAAAACACACATACCCAAATGCATTTGCATGCATTTCTTCGTTTAGACGTTTTAAGTCAACATTGGCAAATCACAATCGTCTATTAGACGGTGCAACGTTTCCAAAACGTTGCAAATGTGGCTGTTGTTTAACATCACACAGTAAAAACGCATGCAAACAATTGTTGTGTCACTATCTAGTGTGTTTTTCATATATATTCATGTCTCTTACCTGTTGCGTCCTGTCGGCAGGATTCTTCATGATCGCGTGCCGAAAACTATTGTCCACATAAGACGCCATTGCGTCCGCGTACATTCACGTGTAACCCAAGATCTCCTTTATTAAAGCCCGTGCATTTCCTCTAACCCTGCCGGTTCCTTCTTTCGAGTCCAGTCGTCATTTCTAAACGCCTTAAGTTACCCGAAAGCCACAAGGGTCCCGATGTGGCCCGTTTTACAGCGGCGGGCCGGAGTTACGGTCAAGCCTTGAGTAACGCAAGCGGACGAACGAGTGTCGCAAAGTTTAACGCTTTAAATAATCGCTTTCTACAATAAACACAAGGTTGCAAAATCACGCAACATCTCTGAAACAGCTGAATAAGTCCAGAACCGTCCCTGCATTGTACTGGGTCCGGGTAGAGGTTTACGCATATGCGGGCGTTTTTTGGGGGTCGCTGCGCATCACCCCGCGTCCGGTGAGCGTCTTTACCCGTTCCGGTGATAAAAACGTACGATATTCAAAGTCACAGTAGTTCAACAAAATGCGTCCATAGCGACTGTGCGACGGACACCAGACGGACGGGCGGGGTGAAACTGGACCGATGACAACGCCGTGATTCAAGAGTTTGTGAAGCAAGACATTCAGCGCCCCCTGCGGTCAATACGTTCATCCACACATTAAAAGCGGATAAAATGCAGTAAAATGTTTATTGACAGAATGCAAAGAGCGTGTAAATTATAATCCTGTAAGAAATGTCTATTTTAAAGAAGCTAAAATAAAATATTGTGTTTAGCATGCATTTACTTAACATTTTTGTTCAGTATATAATTCACATATTGCCATTTGTGAGCTTTTATGACTTTACTGTTCTAGAAATGTGGTCAAAAACAACAACAATAATGATAATAATAATATTAATATAATAAGTATTTAGTCTGATGGGATGTAAAAATCTATATCCATGTTAATATATATAACAAATCTATATAATCAAATAGATAATTTGGAATATTTTTAGGCTCGGATTACTGAATTGATGCTTAAAAAACATTAAAAAGACTTTTGTAGTTAAAGTTAAAACAGGTAACTGTATGTGTCAATATTACATTACAAATAAACGATACCTTCTGATTGGACAATACCTAAAGTGACCACCAGGTCGCGCTAGATTACTGTACAATCAGTGACAGTCATGTTTATTAGGTGAACCCACAGGGATTTAATAAATGCAATGTGCATTAAAAATAAATAATTGCAAAATATGTACAAATGCATATTTGAAATCTACAGTATGTGCCCAGTACGTATGGGACTATTTATCGAGGAGGTTGAAATTGGGGTTATTATGAAAGGGTTATTACTGTTCTACATCCAATAATATTCAACAATACTTAAGTATAAAAAACAGAGAGAAAGAAATACTTAGGAATTCTTGTTTAATTTATTACTAAACAGTAGTGAAAAGGGTCAGTCTAACATTGTGCATACAAAGATACAAATATAGGGCACTAATGATTATTATGTCTGTGACTAACAGTGTGTGCTAGTGTTTCCTTAGCAACAAAGAAGTGCTCAAAATATTGCTATCTATCTAATCTGTAACCTTATAACATTATAAAAACATGGGTGTATATATGCCGTACCAACGTGCACCTATATACATATACTGTATATATATA
>JAZGTK010012655.1:0-14800 GCA_036877625.1 Ambastaia sidthimunki | reverse complement strand
ACCTTCTAACCTCCATCTGCTCAACAGATGATCAGACACTGGATCCACAAGTTCTTCTGGTGTGTGACATTAATACTCCAGCTGCATGAGACAGTATTTCAGTTACTACATCTACAGTATGAATCATTCTCAAAGGAGAAGACTGACCTTCTGCAAAACACTCGTGTTTCTCCTATTGATGCTTGTTTGTTGGATCTACTGGGTTTCAGTGGGCAGAAATGAAGAGATGTGGAAGAGAAGCATTAAAGAAGTGAAACATCTTCATGGTTTACACATGGAAATACTTCAGAAGTCCTCTCATGAGGCACGAACAGATCTGGCTATGAGCCCCATTAGAATACACAAAACACGGGAATATTCTAGGTGCATTTATATAGACCCAAAACCCAGACCTACCACCAACTCCACCCAAGCAGCCGGTGTCACCACAGCCCCTCCAAACATCAACGAGAGCCCACCAGCAGCACCTGGGGAAGCCCCTCACAGGACGGGCTATTATCCAGAAGACCTCTTCACTCTGGAACAGCGCAGACATGGCTGGGTTCTGCTTCATATCTCTGCTATGATTTATTTGTTCTTCGCTTTAGTCATTGTATGTGAGGAATTCTTTGTTCCAGCTCTAGGAGTTATAAGAGAAAAACTCCATATCCCAGAAGAACTTGCAGGAACAAACTTCTTGGCCGCAGGAGGGTTTGTTCCAGGGTTCTTCACCTCACTCATTGGGCTCTTTCTCTCCAGTGGTAATGTGGGTGTTGGAATTGTTGTGGGTTCAGGATTTTTCAATATCCTCATGGTTGTAGGCATCTGTGCCGTGTTCTCAGACGAGGTCCTTAGTTTGACCTGGTGGCCTCTCTGTAGAGATGTGACCTTCTACACATTTGACCTGTTTATTCTCCTCCTGGTTTTCTGGGATGACATCATCACCTGCTGGGAATGTGTGCTACTGCTGCTGGGATGTTTGGCATATGTGACCTTCATCAAATACGACGAGTTTCTAGAAGAAACCATCACATTATACCTTCACAAACACAAGAACATTGCTGAAGTTCTTGCCATTGATGATCCTGAGAAGGTAAGAAAGTCAACAACTTCCTTCCCGCTTATTTTAAACAAAAGCAGAAACATTTTATAAAATGTATAAATGTTTTTAAATGAAATACATTTTTATAATTAAATCCAATTAAGGAAATATTTCTGCATGTTGTTTGTACAATTGACTTGTAGCTACACCACAGGCACACATGCATTGTTAAGTAATTTAAATATTAATTTATAAATAATATTAAAATAAGTAATTTATATATAATATTACTACTAATATGTTAATATTTATTGCTGTTTTATTTGTGTACAGTTAAGAGCTGATGTTTTCAGAGGAGGTTCAGACACTCTGCGCACCTGCACGTCACGAAACACCATTTATCAGCTTATAATAGATGCCACCAACCCCTTCAGAGATGGTACACACACACACACACACTCACACACACACTCACACGTTTGTACAGCAATCTTTGTGAGGACATTCATTGACACAGTAGAATCTCTAGCCCTTTACCCGAACCTTAACCATCCCAACAGCCCCAACCCTTACACTAAACCTAACCATAACCTAATTCTAACCTTATCCCTAAAACCAAATCTTAACCCTCAAACAGCCTTTTAAAGGGGTGTCAGAAAGTGACGACCGGTCGAAATGTCCTCACTTTACTCTCTTTGTCCTCACTGTGATGGTTTAACTGGTCACACTGGTCCTCATTAAGACTGATGTACAACCACATACACACACATGCAACAAAAAGACACAGGTCCATATTCCTGTTGGCCAGGGATGCAAAAATCATTTCATTATAAATGTATATTTGAAGAATATTGTATTGTTATAGTAAACCATTCAAAAGAAGATTAACTTATGCTACTTGTATCTTTATTGAAAATGATGTTTTGTTCAGTAAATGACTGACAGGTTGTTTATTGGCAGGTGTGACCAGGAGGACACCAGCAGTAACATCTGAGCAGTCAAACCCAACAGAGGCCTCCAAACACACAGATGAAGAACAACATCAGGTACAACCAATAAATAACTGATCTGGAACATTCTACACAGGTATTAACTTTGTACACCACCCCCCAAAAAGTCCATAATTCTCTTTGTTGGAAGAGCACAGATTCTGAGAGCAGTGAGGAGGATGAAGATGACGAAGATGAAGACAAAAGCAGCAGTGATGGAGATGACAGTGATGTCTCTGATGAGGTTAATGATGAAGATGATGAGGATGATGAGGATGATGATGAAGGTGTCACTGATCAGTCACTGTCTCTCAAATGGCCAAAAGAGAAACACAAACAAGTTCCATATGTTTTGTTGTTGCCGATCACTGGCTGCCTGTGGTTGACCCTCCCGGACCCCCGCAGGCAGGTCAGCACACACACATACACACACTTACATTAGACTGTCACGTTCCTGTGTGTCATGTTTTGCTGCTGAGGGAACTAAGAACTAAAGGAACTAAAACATGACTAATAATGTTCAGCATGAGAAACAAGTAAGTATAAATGACATATGTGCCTTGTTTGTGTTTCTGTTTTTAGGCCTCCAAGAAATATTTTGTGAGGACTTTTGTTGGTTCTCTCCTGTGGATTGGACTTTTCTCCTATTTCGTGTTGTGTTTGGCTCATCAGGTATGTGTTCTTAAATCTTCATCGCTGACACTTTGACTTCATTCATTAACTCTTCAAGAATCACATTTGTTTACACACATGGACATGAGATGTGACTGATACCATTATTTTGTAAGCTAGTTGTAAGCTAGCTACTGTCTGGACGAGGTTTAATGTAAAACTCATTTTTTAAACAAAAGTTGTGCCATTAAATAATGAAAAAAATGCTATTAAATAATGATAATTAATTATTTTTATATATCATAATTAATAATCATTAGTTAATGATGAAAATATCCTCAGCTTTTAATTAAATAATGATGAAAAGGCTTTATGTTGTTCAACCCTGTTACTGCAATACTGTATGTTTCCCATCTAAAAGTAATGAGCTAGTCAGTAACTCAAACTATATGATGGTTTCAGGCAGTTAATCTGTCTAATATTGTTTGTAAGGTGAGTGAAACGCTGGACGTGTCTGAAGAGGTGATGTGTCTGACAGTTCTGGCCGCAGGAATCTCAGCACCAAATCTAATCACCAGTGTTACAGTGGCACACGATGGTTTGGGTGGTACAGCTGTGTCCAGCTCTGTGGGCACCAGTGTGTTTGACATCACTGTTGGGTGAGATCTGACCTCCCACCAGACTTAATGCTTGACTGTTGAGTTTAGAATTTTCCACTAATTGTTTGCAATGCATGTTTTGTTTTCTGAGCTTCAGAAATCTTGATGCATCTCCTTTTTCTTTATCTCCAGTCTTCCAGTGTCGTGGCTGTTGTTTGCTGTAGCCTCCGGAGGATCTTCAGTCACTGTGAGCGGTGATGGTCTGATCTTCATCATTCTTCTGTTGTTTCTCACACTGACTTCTGGTATCTTCTGCATTGCTGCTCTCAAGTGGAAAATGAACAAATATTTTGGTGGCATCATGCTCGTGTCATATTTCCTCTTCTCGTTTCTCAGTGTGCTGTTGGTGTGAAAGAGTTTGTGTTCAGAATGGGTAAAAATTGGGGTAAATATCTGGGCCAGTACAGTATTATGAAAGTGTCACATTCTGTATGATGTCCAGTAACGTTTAAACATGCACAAATAATCTACACATGCATATTCTTTTGACCACTTTATTTGTTTATTTGTTCATACAGTATTATCTTTTTGTGTTTTATTAATAATCAAGCTAAAACATGCTTGCCTCATTTTTGACTTCTGATAAAAGGATCAGAGAATTGCAAACATCCATGAATAA
Source organism: Ambastaia sidthimunki (assembly GCA_036877625.1). Taxonomy (NCBI): domain Eukaryota; kingdom Metazoa; phylum Chordata; class Actinopteri; order Cypriniformes; family Botiidae; genus Ambastaia; species Ambastaia sidthimunki. The sequence goes on along the minus strand of JAZGTK010012655.1, from coordinate 10,900 downwards.
GGAAATTAGTCCCCACTTCCAGCCAATCACACCAGCTTGGACTACCTGATCCAATTGGTGCATTTGTTGATGCAATTGGTTACAACATGTTTGTGACGAGGAAAGCAGGCGGTTTCAAACTGTTCTTGAGACTGTCTTTGGTAAACTGCAGTTCTAAGAAGAATATACTTATAGTGATGGCATGAACTGATGAATTTGCACATGGCTTGTATTAAAACATTAAACCACATAGACATAAACAACACAAAATCGAACAGAATTTAATCACTGATTCAGATTACAAAGTTTTTAAAGAATAAACTGTGCTTCACCTCATAAAAGTTCTGAATGATGTTTCTGCTACTGTAGTGAGAGGAAATGACATCATGTTCATCTGTGATAAACCAGTTCTGTGATGCACAAATACAGCCTGCTGAGAAACATATGAATTAGTTATAGCACACATACATTTTGTATGGCTGGATAGACAGTGTAATGTGCATTATCAGTGTATTGACAGCACCAAGCATGTAAATCCTTTTACACATTTTAAAATGTACAATGCCTGTACTGCATACTTCAAAATGAATGAACAGCTTTTTTTTTTTATTATAGACAGATACACACATAGAGCCGAACTCTTCAGATTTAATTCAAAAACACTTTCTGCTCTTTCTATGTAATAGCCTCACTGAGAGGTCACGCAAACAAGCTCACTGTGTCTGTCTTCACTCCACAATGTCCTTCATATCACAGCAAGGGTGAAGTATAGTTTGTTATGAAAGCTGATTAATGCAAAGTATCTGATTATGCAAAAATATGCAACTCATTATGCTAAATTGCCTTTGTTGTTCTCTACTTTGAATTTAAAGTCATTCCTTTAGTATCAAAGTAACTCTTTATTTAGTTATGCAAAGATGCATAAAACAATTTACTTGGTTACATTTTACACTTCATTAACTTATGCATTTGTTTTGTCTTAAGAATAAAGCACATCACTATAAACGTCAACATAGTGTATGAAGTCATAAACAATCTCATTTGCTCTTTAGTACCTGTAACGACACATTGTTATAAACACATTTTCAGCGGAGTTTAAACGCTATTTATGAAGCGGTGAAAATTGTTTTAATAATTTGTTTGGCAACAGCGCACGACGTCATACAGAGCGGGTCACGTGATTTCACGCGTCACGCTAAATGGGCGTGGCCAGTCAGAACAAGGAAGTGCGGACCGGTGAAACACGTGAAGCTGTGAAAGATAAAAAATAAACACTTGAAAAATAAACACTGAGGACCCAGTTAAAATATAACAAACTGTCATCTTTTACACTGTAAGTAGTCTGTCTGTAGCTTCAGTATCAAGTGCCATAATAGTACCGCGATATTTGTCAAGCACATTAGATCACGAGGTTCAATCAGAATATTTATTTTAATGCAATGACAAAACTAGAGCCATTTGAAGATAACGAAAGATACAAATTATATTTTTAAAGGGTTGTAAATGATATTTAATCTGTTGTTACAATTACAAAGAGTTGTCATGCGTTGTGGTTGTCAAACGTTTGTGGATCATGTTATTATCTGGAAACTGACTTGATACATTCATTGAAAATCACCTTTACAGATGCTCAAAAAGTTGAGGAAATCTCAAGCATCGTTTGTTTGCAAATGATCCTTGTTGTGTTTTTTACGAAGTCTATGTCATGATCATCTTAGAGAAATTGAGACACAATGTCACTAAATAAATATCTAATATTTACTGTTTTTTTTATCTCCCACTTGGCAGAGAAATGTCAGTTTTTCCTCAGCTTGCCATGAAGCATGAAGTGCGAGAACATCTTCACAATGTTTATACACACAATGAGGTCACAGTTTTATTTCTTTATTATTAGTCAAATAAAGCAGTCAGTTAGTTTATATGTTTCTGTTTGCTCTATCTCTTCTCTCTTTGTCTCTGTGTGTCTGTAGGTGGTAGCTGAGGTTGGTATGGAGAAAGCTGAACGGGCGTTCGAGGCTCTGCTCTCATGTCTCTCTCACCCACCCATGTTCACCTGTGTGAGGGTCAGCACACACCTGCACCCACTGCAGGAGATTCAGCACAGACTCCAACAATATTTGTCAAAGGTGTGTGTGTGTTATACGATGTGTCAGTACAGTTGTTTCCTGTCGCCATTGAGAATCGAACCCAAGACTTTTGGGTTACAAAACTGACTCCCTAACCATTAGTCCAACATAAATCTCATGTTCAGATTTTATTTCACACCCAAAACAAAAATTAATGTGTTTTAAAAGATTGTAATTTTTTTTTTTACTTCTGGATATTAAGGCTATTTTATTCATTTATGACATGTACAGTATCTGTGTGTTTGGAATAGGTGTACATCAGATATTGGCCTTTACAATGTTAATATCTCATCTCTCTGGTAGCACATAAGTCCTGATGAAGCCGGTGGTTCTTCTGCAGTCATTCACACTCATCCAGATCTTCCAGATGTTCTGCTGGTTCCAGTTCATGGCCCAAGGTTTGATCTCCAGTTACCTTTACACCAGTTTGGTTTTCTGTCCAAACCATTTTTACTGAATCTGTTAACAGTTCCACAGTATAACACTTATTTCATTTCTCTGTGGCGTGAGATGGTTCCATTGCAAACTGCAAACTGAACTTTTGTTTTTGTTTATGCTATATAGATAATTATGATCTGCGATGAGAAATAAATGGGGTGCAGGTGTCTATATAAGAGCTTAACATTAAGCTTAACATTATGCTGGTAGCTTTTAAGACATTAGGCTCACAATGTTTCCTGTAGGAACGTGAGTGCAATGGTGTTTGTTTAGACTTTTATAAAGTCTTTTATTGTATGTCAGTCCCAGCAGGGAACTTCTAACATAATCAGTTTGAAAAAGTGAAACTCGTCTAAGCTAATTTTCCAGGTTTACAGCAGTTGGCGTGTTTTGTCTGGTCTCAGCACAGGAATACAGTGTGTGTGTGTCGTGCAGGTGTGTGGATCTGCTGGCCTCTGAGGTGATTGTTGGAGCTCAGTGTGGAAATTCTGTTCTCAGAGGTGCTCATGTCTTCACTCCTGGTGTCCTGAGCACCCCAAAGTGTGAGTAGCACATTCATGTCACATTTGGAGTTGATCCACTAATGTATTGTAATTATTTTTTTAAAGTTCTGGATCCACAGAAACAAATACTCCACAGGAACTTTAAATAAAGTGAATTATTAATTCTGGTCCAGTTTGTGAAACCAGTGTGTGTTTCTCAGTCATGAAGGTGGGTGATGTGGTGTCGGTGTTTTCTGACATTGAGGGGAAATGTACACGTGGATCTAAAGAGTTCCAGGGGAAGAAGGTGTTTCTGGGTAATGGAGTTTCTGAGGTGGAGCGCTCAGAAATATTCTGCTCAGACGGACCTGCCAGGTGAGTTGAGTTCTCAGGGCTGGTCTTGTTTGACCTTGTTGAAAGTCTGTTTGTGTTATCTGTCTCTCTTTCACTCAGGGGTCTTGCGATCAGAATGACAGAACCTCTTTATCAAAGTCCGTCCTTTGATGGAGTTCTCACTGGGGAAGTTTTCCTGCAGGTACTCTCCATGTTCCTCAGATTGTTATCATTCCTAATGGCTATATCTTAAAGAAGTTATCTGAAAACAACATGGTCGACTTTCTGTGGTGCTAAATGACAAAATTAAAAATCTTTTTAGAACTTGTTTAGGAGACATTTGTCTAATCCATCGAGAATCTACAACAGAAATAAACATATGACATCGGGAGATGTTGACATTTGTTCTGTCACACAACTGAGGGTGATTAATTTTTCTCTTTGTGAAGGAGTGTTCATAGAAGTGTGGATGATCATTTTGTTTCACACAGAACCTGCCGTCAGTGGTCGTTGGGCATGTTTTAGGACCCCAACCTGGTGAACATATTCTCGACATGTGTGCTGCTCCTGGAGGAAAGACCACACACATCGCTTCTCTCATGAGGAATCAGGTGCAAGTCTGTGTGTGTGTGCGAGTGTGTGTGTGTTAACCGTTAGTTTCACATTTTGGAGAATCAATCTGATGTTTCACATGAGAAGATAAAAAACCTTTGACCTTGTCTGCTGTGTCCCACAGGGAACAGTTGTGGCTTTGGACAAGATCAGGTCCAAACTGGAGAAGATCATTGAGAATGCAACGACACTGAAGCTGGACTGTATTAAAGCATATTGCTATAACAGCACACACGCAGTGAGCTCTCACCCCACCCATGAGGACAGTGCAGGTAAACCTCCAAACTCACCCTGAACACCAGAAGAGTTTTACTGGCATGTGCTTGTTGAGTCTTTTTCTTAACGTGGATGACAAGTTTAACATCTACACAACTGCTGTAAAAACAAGCAACAAACAAGCACCATCTACAATATCCAGACATGCCATATAGTAGCCAGTATCATTTACCATTAAATCAGATTATAAATCAATATAAATCAATATAAATCAATATATAAACTAAGGTAAAGAGACTGTTGTAAACATCTGTCATGAACTTGCTGATTTTGCTGAACAATAACTGATTTTTGTTTATTTTTAACCCAAAATATTTGAATTGCATCTTTTTGCCATCTTGCAAAAATGCCAGTGTTTGCCGTCAAAATAACACCCCACTGGAAAAACTACAAATCCTAAAATTAAAAATTAAAATTAAAGTCTTTATACCAGGTATCATTTTTTGTTTGATTTTGGTGTGCAATATAACTTGGACATATTTTAGGAAAATTGTCGTGGCTTATTTTTCTACAGCTTACTAATTTTCCATTTGTGTATTTGTTGATGGTCCCCCGTACCCTGAGGAGAGTTTTGACCGCATATTGTTAGACGCTCCCTGCAGTGGACTGGGTCAAAGGCCCAACATGACCTACAGCTGGAGTCTCAAGGAAGTCTGTTCTTATCAGCCTCTGCAGAGAAAACTCTTCACAACTGTAATGTATCACAGTAACACGTTACTGTCTGGGTTAGTGTCTGTGGGTCAGTGAACAGAAGGTGGTGCTGTTTGTCTGTTTGTTTGCAGGCCGTGCGTTTGTTAAAGAAAGGAGGAGTTTTGGTCTACAGCACCTGCACTGTGACGCTGGCTGAGAATGAAGAGCAGGTTGCCTGGGCTCTCAAAACCTTCCCCTGTCTCACCCTGGAACCACAGGTGCACATACAAAATACTGAATTCAGTAAACACAGATATAAACATTCCCAAATATACAGTATAATGTGTAAGAAATATAAGATGCCCCATTGAGTGTTAAATTTTTTTAAATCTAAGTCTGTCTGTCTCTCTGTTTTCCTGTTTGTCTATCTGTCTGTCTGTTTATTTGAATATATAAATAATGAAGTGTTATGTTTTAGGTGCCTCATTTAGGATTGGAGGGAATGGGCGGAGCCGGTCTGTCACATGACCAGCGACGGATGCTCCAGAGGTTTCGTCCCGAATTATTATGGGCTGGAAATGGTCACACATATTCCACAGAGGGACTTCATCATCACGCCAACACCGACACTATTGGTTTTTTTATTGCCAAGTTCATCAAACGATAGTTAACATGCTAATACATGCTAATACTTTCATCTCATCAAACACGTGTGTTTACTGCACTGAGCCGTATGAGGGGTTCTGTTACCATGACAACAGTGATGTCAGCCGAAACGTCGGTCATATACGAGTGCTGTGAGAATATATATGAGACTGGGGAACAGGATGTGAATGTAAACACGGACTAAAGCAATATCAGGGTTTTAACTGAGTTTAGTGTTTTCATGAAAACCTGTCAAGTGTGACTTTTACACTGAGTTTTGTTTAGACTTTTAGGCTGTATTAGAACAATGATCAATTGTAATAAAAATAAAAGGACCAAAACAACAAAAAACTTTTACATGTCTCTTCATTAAATGTTTCTTCAGAGCTCAATGTTTTTCTTCAGAATCAACTTGCTTTAAAAACATGAATAAATTCCAACGTTAACTCTATCCACTCCCATGCAAAGAATGATAGGAAACACAAATCCTTTGCCCAGTTTCTATGTTAGTGCCACAAAAATCTTGTATGTAGTCCAAACTCAAGTGGAGTTTAGTTTACTGAACACAGTTATGACTTTTTCAAATATTGACTGCCCAGCATCAGAAAATGTCAAAGAGGTCAGGAACTACATGAAAACCAGAAACTATTGGCAGAATTTTATTCATATTTGGGAACTTGTATTGAACCTGAATTTTTCATTTATGACTGATCTACCCATTATATCATTCAGTTCTCTAACCATGCATAGAGAGTAAGGTTGGAAACAAAACAAAACAAAAATCTTAAACAAATGACCTGTGGTATTTCAAAGTCCTGACCAGTTTCAGAACCAAAGTTAAGAACAGCACACTGGAGGTCCAAACCATCGAGAACCTTTTGTGATGTTGTTGTCATGTTAACCCTGTGCAACAATTTACTGGTAACTATAAATGAACTTCACACATCAAATATATTCTGCTTTCTAACCAAAAACAGTAGTCAAAATTTTACCTAAAGCATTTTTAAAATCAATATCAAACTGTTTACTCTCCGTTTTAGTGTGAGTTCAGAGTGAAAGAGGACATTGAATAAAAGAAAGGTTAAAGGTACAGACGGGCTAATGAAACGTGAGTGTTCACATTATTATCAAACCAGAGCTGAAAGAAAATTTGGACTGGATTATGGAACAGGGCCCTCATTTATAAATGTTTCTTTTACGTTAGAAGTGTTTAGCACAACATCAGGTTTTAGGCTGACATACTGACTTTCCCTCTTGGTATAATAAAACATACATGCAAATGAGAACTGGTCAAATGTAGGACGGTTCTACGTAACATTTTATAAACGAAATCCCAATTCTTCCTAAAGTTTGCATTTTTCCCAACTCTAATTGTGAATTTTTAGAACTTTTTAAGTGAATTTTGTTTGCAATCATAGATCACACTAAAGACAACCACACAGCTGTATGTTGTATTGACAAACCCCCAAAGTGGCAAATCTCTGGCATTTTAGGTGGTTTTACAGTAAGCAGACATTGTACATGCCAGTGGACAGGCAGGGGTCAAAGGCAGCCACCTATATAGGCAGTAGACAGCAAGACAGAGTTTTGAAACAGAGCATGTACGTATGGATACATGTGTCATTATACTGTCCTTTAAAACACAACATGATCCATGGCAGAGATTAGCATCAGTGTGTGTGTTTGTGTGTTATAACGTTGTGCATCATTCAGCTGAGAATGTGTGTTATAAGGTAGCAAACAGGATGCAGGAAGTCGAATTAAACTGGAATGACATTATATATATATGTGTGTATACATATATATATATATATTTCATAACTGTAAGGATAGTTTTCAATAATACTTTTTAATTTAATTCTTTTCTAAATTATAGTTAAATATGATACCATACAAGACTTATGGGGTATTTCCAGAAACATAACCATTAACATTAAAAGAATAACTAATCAATAATCAATAAAAAGCTTTGATCAATACATTCGACATTTTTTGGTGCAGAAATGTCATTCTGTTTTGGATGTGGTGTTAAATGTTTTGACAGACTTTTGAGAAATATAAAGTCTAATCTAATCATACATATAAACATATTCTACATCTGAGGTGAGACATAATGAATCAAAACGAGTCACTCGATTTTTTTCATTGGTCGTGGACAGATTCAGATTCCAACCCTGCATCCGACTCAAATCCAGTTCACACTCATGAACTGAATAATAAACCGGATAGTGAATTTTGCACAACCCTGGAATGTGGCACAGGTGTGTGTAAACCAGTGAGTCTGTGTCACTGGTTTAGTTATCGCTCGCTGGACCAGGCCGTCTCTCCATGTCTGCTGTCCCTCACGTGATCATGTTCTCGTTGGGATCTCAGTTGTCCTCTCTGTCTGTTCCTCTCGTTGTGGTCACACTCTTTCTCTTTCTCTCCACGATGATGATGATGATGATGGTGATGATGGTTGGGCCGAAGATCCTGTTCCTCCTTCTCCTCCGTGTGCTGTGCGTGTCCTTGGTGAGGCTCGCTGGATTCTTTGCTCTCCAGCGTCTCCTGTCGGGAGAGCGTCCGTGCGGTTCGGTTGTGATGATGATGCCGGTGATGATGGTGGTGGCGTTCAGTTCGTGTGGATGAAGAGCGATGGTGTGTGTGATGTGTCCTCCACTCGCTCTGTGACGGCTGCAGCTCTGTGTTGGTTTGATCTTCTCGTTCCTGGATGTTGTCATTTTCTGGTCCTTCTAAACTTTCCTGCCTCTGAGTTTGATGATGATGGCGATGGTGGTCCTCACGAAAGCTTCTCCTGATGCTCAGAGGTCTCTCTGCTCTCTGCTCAGCCCCTCCGTCCTGGTTCAGCAAAATATGAAACATGAGACAGTAAACAGACATGTAAAGATAATCATCAAAAGCATTTGTTGGATGGGACTAGTTTTCACTGAATTTCAAAGATGTTGGACTGTAGATCGACGGTTTGCCCTTCAACAATCTAAAAAACCTACTGCAGATAATCTGTTGTGGTTTTGTTAAACTCTGGGTCCTTTGAGTCCTGTTTTTACAGGAACATCTATAATTGTGGTTTTGTATTTTTCTACAACTCTTTGAAATGATTGTGAGTTTTGTCCAGTACTGTAACTGAAGCTACATTTCTTGTTGTGCTGCGTTATGGATGTAAATATATTTGCCAACATTTTGGACCAACAACAGTTGGAAGTTGAAACAATAAATGGAAATCAATAAGTACAGTCTGATAAACTGCTGAGAGTGGCTACTGTAGTACAGTAACAGCATCAGGTTTAAACCCCACCTCAATTTCTTTCTGCTATATTAAATACATAACGTTATAATTACATCACACATAAAACTCTTGTTTATTTCAGTGGGATTTGGGCCAAACATGACCATCTGTAACACCCACATTCAGAAACAAACACACCCACTTCAGTGACGACAAAAAAACTTGTCTAAACCCAGCAGCTGACACACACAACCTACAGCGTAACTCACATATTGTTTAGAAAAGTTCTATCTGAAAAATAAAAAATTACTGTATTGTAATTTTTCAGTAATACATTAAAAAAACAGAAAACACACACACACAAAAACCAAAGATCACTGCAGAGCACACAGGGATGCGTCACAAATCTCCTGACACATCCCTACAATGTGACCTTAAAAAGGGCATTTTAAACAGCTTCTGAAACACACACACACACTCACCGCGAGTGAGGCTACTCGTCTGAAACAGGATCAGATTGATGGTTCTGATCAGCAGCAGTATTACAGAAGGATAAGCACATTCTTAGCATTCAATTACATGACACAAGCTGTTATAATTACAGTACTGATCGTAATTGTGATTAAAAGATGAATGAACAGAGTAAAACTATTTCTGAGAAATGCTGTCGAAATCGACACCCAAACAATTTTGTGAATATTTGCTAAGTGTCTGTTCTGTGTGTCTGTTAAAAAAAACTTTTGCACATAGTCCTGGCTATAAATATGAAAAAAACAAAATGGATCGGACCGATCACCACAACGCCATAACACTCTTGTAGCCAATCAGCAAAAGGGGGCGTGTCCACCAGCTGTCAGTCGTTGCCTGTGTTGCATAGTGTGTTTATTATTTTGAGAAAGGAGCAATAAAGGGGAGGGACTGTTTGTTTGTGTGTTGATTTTACATATCAACAGTGTTTCTCAGAAGCAGATTACTGCACCTTTAAGTTAAAGTGTAGATTAGAGGTGCAAAAGTATTGTTTGTAGTTTTGTCCTAAATAGTTTTCTGGTAACTGTGGCATCTCCACTGTCTCCATCCCACCTAACATGAATCATTCTCAGAATGTTCTCAAAAGGTTTTCTCAAAGTTATCAAAAACATTCTTGCAGTAACATTAATATAATTTCAGTGAAGTTAAAGCACCTTCAGGCTGCTCTGTGGTCCTGGGCCTGCAGCTTCAGTGGAGGTCTCCGAGTTGATCTTCTCCAACAGTGGGTTGCTCTGAGAGATGCTGGGGGGGTGGGTGGACTTCCAGTACGCCTCCAGATAATCAGCCATGTGTTCACAGGCGTCTTCCAACTGATTCTCATCCAGAATGATGTCAAACAGCTCCTGCATTGAGAAGAAACAAAGATCATGAGATCAAGAAAGTTGTGGATTGAGTTCCACAATATCACATCACAGCCCCTCTGTCAATCTCTGTCATCATTTCTCAGGGTCATTCATGGAGTTTGAAGGTCAACACTCAGTGTAAGAGTGTGTGTGTGTTTGTGTGTGTTCTTGGTTTTACATAACCATATTTTGGGGACATATTAGTACCCAAAAGTGAACGAAACCTAACAAACCTGGGCTGTGTTTCCCAAAAACATCAAAAGTCTAAATATGTGTGTGTTTACTCAACTGACAAATCTGGGCAAAACCTCAATTGTAAAAATGCTGATAAAATATAAAAATATATTCTAAAGTAATTTTTTTAAATGGTAAAAATTTTCTTTTAGTGTTAAAATGTGGGTTAGGTTATGTTGCTTATAATTAGCTGTGTATAAAAACAGTTAACGTGTGTGTGTTTATGTGTGTGTATACTCACTGTTGGGCACTGGGCCAGTTTGTCAGCTGCCACCATCTGTACATTGAGATGCTTGGCCTGAGATTTTCCTCTGGACTTTATTAACCTCTGCAAAACCTGAAAGATTTACACACCAGAATCATTTCACACAACTTACTGACAAATCATGATTTCTGTGTGAATCATTCAGCATTAAAGTCACATGATCAGTGAATGACAGCCAATGAGAGCACAGCATGGAGAATCAGTGATCTGTCCTGATGAAACTTCAGTCTGGCCACTACAGTAAGCAGAGTAAAAGTGAACATGTGTATTTAAACTGTGTGTGT